>CABFOW010002430.1:67228-101819 GCA_902141385.1 Timema californicum | reverse complement strand
AAGTTGGGTGGTGTGCGCATTTCTGGATGTCTGCAGAAGATGAAGAGAAGACCACAGTTACCCAAGATGCCGGGAGCCATCAAAATAAAGTGGATGATTTTAGTCAGTTGATTGGTCAGTTGAAACATTTGTTCTGGAGAAAGATATTAATATATAATAGCAGAAATACATGACAAACTACTTAAGATGTCGAATAATTTCCCAAATTTGTTTTATAAAATTAGATTTACTATTTATATTGAAGGATATTTTGCATTTGAAACGCTAAGAACAACTGTATTGTTATGCATACCTGATTGTACACATAAAAACATACATAAAACACTCTATGGAGAAAGTGTTGATAAATTTTACCTCATTCGTTTCCAAAACAAACTCAAGAATGGTTTTGTTCTACAGACGATAAAATCAAATAGTCTTCATGGACGAAACTGTTTTAGAATTCACTATAGAGTTAGAATCCCTCTACACAATAATATACTTTATTAAAGTGTAAGTAATTCTCTCAATTTCTAGCCAATAAAATGCTAAACAGATACCTATCTGGAGACTGCCAAACAAACTACCAATAGTATGGTTAAACGTGCGTTTATACATATTTAGCCAAACTAAATAATTACCTTCCATTTGAATCTCCGTGGAATTCTCAGCATTTTGTGTTTCTAAAATTTAACAAAAATAAAATTCATACTTTACTACAAACAGGGATGTAGCCAGGATTATTTGGTGGGGGGAGTCAGGGTGTACAAAGTGCCTATAATTTATTGAATACGCCTCATTTCATCATTGTAAAGGGCGGGTATTTTTTTCTATAATTTTGTATTTAATCTTGTGTGTACATAATAACTTAATTTTCCGTTTATATATGTATATATAAATTATTTGATACAATAAAGTTTGTTTTTAATTTTATAATTAAGATTAACGATTACAAAATAGATATGTATATCCAGAATCTAACCCAGGTAACAAATATTATATATAGTGTGCATATACAATACTAACTATACATTAATATGAAAATTATTGGAGTTTTGTATTATCCTGCCGGTCAAAATAATATCAATTTTGGGTTCGTGTACTCTCGTTTGAAACTAAGGAAGGGGCAACCCTGACCCAACTCAAGTTCACTGTCGGATGTCGCTAAAACTAAAACTACATGCCTAAACCGTAATGAAAACTATCTATATTTTACACAATGTTTTAAAATTAAATTGTCGTACGTTTCAGAGCGGGGAAGGGGTCCCGACCCCCCGGACCCCGTTTGGTTAGGCCACTGACTACAAATATATTTTACTATTCAAAAATTTACGAGCGTCTCAGAATTTTGGCCAAAAAATTTAATATACAATTAGATTTTCCTCAAATATTACAAAAATACAGTTTTCGCAACGCAACTTCCTAAAAGAGAAAACAAAAAAGAAAAAAAAAGAAATTGGTATTAAAGAATGATAGGACACTTAGATAGTAACATTTAAAAGCAACGAATTACATTAAGGACAAACACAGAAAATTGACATAAGATCCAAATATGTATAATATATCTCTTCAAGGAAAACCCCTCTTCCCTCTTTGATGTAGTTTTTAATATATTTTGTGCGTAATTAATTAAAAAAGCTAGATAGTTTCATACATAACTGTTTCCAGTCTGTGGCCCGAGTCAGTTTTTTATTCAATCCATAATATTCTCCACTACCGGCTGGTTAGGCTTGTCGTAGCTTCATAAGAGTTACAGTTTAATTACTTAAGACTAAGACAGGCACAGCATACAGCCCCCAGGCGTAAATTTATCATTGTGAAAGGCTAAATCAATATTTTCGGCCATGGTGGGATTCGAACCCAGGAGCGTTAGCTCATTAGACAGACACGCTACCGACTGATCTGTGTCGGACATTTAAGTATCAAAGCGACTAACCAAAAGTTAGTCATTTATTCTTTCACCAAAGCAAAACTATTTTTAAATACAAGTAAGTGTCTGTCATGAGCATTGTACGATATCTACCCCCCGCCTAACCCCCCACCTACACACACACACACACACACACACACAGATGAAATTTAAAAATTAGTAGCCCCTGTACACAAACACGTGAACCTTGAAGCTGGAATTTTAAGATTTCTGATTAGATTTTTTCAGTTTTTTAAAAACTAATATGGAATAAATAAAAAGGATTTTTTTTGTTTGAGGCAAAAAAAAATGGTATGACACCGACTTTCTCTCGATTTTATCTTAAAATAGACATTTACTAAAAATTCGCAGGATTTGTGAAACGAAATAATATGTATATACATTGTTGTAGAAATATTACACCAATATCACAAATGAAATAATATTCACTGTCATTTACTCTATGCAAATAGAAACCGTCACACAAAAATTGAGAAAAAAGAAACATCTTTGTCCAATGTGTCTTATTCATTTTCAAAGGCCTGAATTAAAGAGTATAAATATTTTCTCATAGCTCAGAAACTGTAAGTTCTGTAAAAGTAGATTTACGATAATAGATAATAGTACTACAACTTTATAATGATAAGTTATTTCTTATCTTAAATAGTTGCTGAGAAATGATGTAAATTGGAAAATTCCCTTTATGTAAATTACCCTAAAAGTTATTTTCATAAGAAAATGAGAACTGTCATCTGGTTTATAATGATACACAGTGTCTAGATATAAAATTTAATCAAAGTCATCAAAGCAAATTTTGAGAAAATAGATTTTTTCTCTTTTTGATTTTCAGTAAAATACCCTTAATTTTAAGGTTAGATGTCTAATTCCAAAAGGATCGAGGGGCACATTATGAAAACTCCAGATACCAAGTTTTAGCCCAATCGGTAAAATAGTTTCAGCACTATCCCAAGGTAAGGTTGATAGACAGACAGACAGCAATGCGAAAACTACTTTCTTTTTCCGGGAATCATGAATTGTCAACATTTATCTAAATCTCAAATACATTTTTTGACGATCACAATACTTTCTTTCTGAGGAGTCGAGAGAAAGTAAAAAGTGCTGCCTGAGATAGCTTTATAGTGTGGCTACTCTGGGAACCCCTACTAGTTTAATATATGATCCGAAGATGCCAGGAAGGTTATAAGTGATTTGAAAGATTGTCGATCGAATTCATTTTCTACTTAAACAAGATTTTGGAAAATACTTTAATTGATATGGTTTATTTTTATTATTATTCTTTTTTTGTTAAAGAAAATGATAAGATAAGTCAATTATGTATTTAATAAAATTATCAACTAAGTATATTTAGGGTTAAATATGGGTTATTTTATGAAAACTTTACAATAATTTTATGAAACAACTTATTAATCTATTTCTTACTGTTCATTATATGACTATGCTAGGGGAATCTCATTTAAATTTTAACATTTAAAAAAAATAAAACATTTTATTAGAGATGAAAATGTCGAAGAGTTTTCACAAACATTCAATTACAATGTTTCTGAAAATCATTGTAATGATGAGCAGTTATAATTTGTAAACAGAATATGTTACTAATATTAGTTTGTAGATATTTGAATATGTGTATTTAACTAAAATATGCTATACTGATTATTAAAGTGTTTTATCATGACGAAACACCGACTGTGTCAAGTGTTACCATGCTTCTATATACAATGTTAAATACATCTGGTAAACTATCAACATTAACAAACGAATTTATCATAAATCCAATAATCAAAAAACCTAATTATGACAAATATGGATTGGAAGGGTTAAATTTAAACATATTTGACAGCAATACTCTGTAAGGTTAAATAAAACATAAAAATTGGAAAACTACCCCTAGTTTTAACAGTACGAAGTGAACTCTGGTTTCCCTAACCTAGTTATTCAGGAATTTGAGAAGAGAATAGTTGGTTCTTAAAACTATCTAAAATGTTTGTATACGTGGGTGCTTTATTAAATCTTGTTTTTAGGATACTTTTTAAACATTGAAATATATTGTTTCAAGTGTCAAAAAATCCTCTCTATTCGGTTGTTCAATTCGATTTTATAAGTTTTATTTATTTTTAATGGAGGTTAACTATAAATAATAAATTGGTTAGGTATTACTTTTTATCTGGTTATTTATTTTCTGATCACATACCCATACATAGTTATCTAAAATAAATAATACCTTCCAATTGAATATCCGTTTAGTTTTCAGCATTTTGTCTTTCTTAACTCTAACAAACAATAAATACTATAAATAAATTTTTCAAATTCAATCCTTTTTATATCTCCAGGATTTTGGACAATGATATTTTGCCCGAAATATTTAAAGTTAAGTATACAATTAGATTTTCCTCAAATATTACAAAAATACTGTCTAAATATGTCAAAAGTATGGTGAGTTTTCTTGACACACAACATTTTAAAATTTATATATTTTATTATAAAATTATACCTCCATTTTATTAACTGGACAAATTTTCTAGAGACTTGAATTGGATATAATTTGAAAAATGGAATTTTTTAAAATAAATTTCTTAAATTCTCCAAACAGTAACTTTTAACAAATTTTTTAACAAGCACATATGATAAAATTGTCACCCCCACCAACCCCCTTTGTGGGGCTAATTTGTCAGGATGTTTTACGGCCAAGGATAAGGGTGGTAACTGTATATATTATTGTGTGGGTTCCCAATTGATGTACGGCTTTGTTTTTTAAGGTTTTATTGTACTACTTTGCCTATTAAAAGTTGTAATGTGTTAAGAAGTTACTAAAAGGATACAAAAATATTTTAAAAAACATACTCGGGAGCTAGTGACAGAACGAAGTTAAGTAAGGAACGCTTAAACAATGGCCTGACGGACACTCTCGGTGGTCCTACATGGTTATGAACCCCGGTACCTTGGGCACGATGGTATAACCCAGCACACGTACTCGACAATCCAGCGTCCTAACCTACGTAGCCCCCAAAACAGGCAGAGTGATCCCCCCTAGAATCGATGGAGAGTTGTCAGCCATGTTGGTTTGAAACTAGCACTACTTATATTACAACTTGTTCTGATTATACAAAGGAATGTTGAAAAGACATTCTGGTTGTCAGCACTTGTGTCCTATTATTTACTCGCTCATCAAAACACGCTGTTATAATCTTTCTGTCATTTGCAATTCACAACATTACAATGTTAAAATAAACAAACACAATTTAGGGCATATCGATTACAAAATTATCAAAATTGGGCCGTATAAAACGCAGATATTCGCTCATTACATTATTGTATGTTGGTTAATCAAATAGAAAGAAGGTGTCGAGGGTGGAGGGGAAACAGTTTATTAGTAGTGAAATGTGTGTAGGTATGTATGTATATATACCTTTTACTTAACTTCAATAATTCTCAAACTCAGTAACTTATCATTAATAAAATAATGTTCAAACTCGGTAACTTACCATAAATAAAATAATATTCAAACTCGGTAACTAACCATCAATAAAATAATGTTCAAACTCGGTAACTTACCATCAATAAAATAATGTTCAAACTCGGTAACTTACCATCAATAAAATAATTCTCAAACTCGGTAACTTACCATCAATAAAATAATTCTCAAACTCGGTAACTTACCATCAATAAAATAATGTTCAAACTCGGTAACTTACCATCAATAAAATAATGTTCAAACTCGGTAACTTACCATCAATAAAATAATTCTCAAACTCGGTAACTTACCATCAATAAAATAATTCTCAAACTCGGTAACTTACCATTAATAAAATAATGTTCAAACTCGGTAACTTACCATCAATAAAATAATGTTCAAACTCGGTAACTTACCATCAATAAAATAATGTTCAAACTCGGTAACTTATCATCAATAAAATAATGTTCAAACTCGGTAACTTACCATCAATAAAATAATGTTCAAACTCGGTAACTTACCATCAATAAAATAATTCTCAAACTCATTAACTTACCATTAATAAAATATGTTCAAACTCGGTAACTTACCATCAATAAAATAATGTCCAAACTCAGTAACTTACCATTAATAAAATAATGTCCAGACTCAGTAACATTTGAATCTGACTGTGCGACTGGAAAATGAAATAAACATTATAAAAAATTACTGTAAGCTACTGCCATACTAATTAATATTAATCATATAAAATAATCCCCATTTAATTCAAATATAAAAAGTTACTGTCCCAATAATGTTAATAAATAACTAATATGTAACGTCTATCAAATGAAATTATATCCAAGTTGATATTTTCTAAAGAATAGAAGGCGATATTTGCATAAATTAAAGTAACAGGACTGAATGTAGATATGTTGTATTTGATAAAATATTCAATGGATAAGAAAAACTTTAAAAAAACTCTATTCATATCGTCATTTTTTTTTCACTTTTCATTTTATTAAAATTACAAGATTTTAACAGTAACTAAACTTAGAAGATATTTTTTTAAACAAATGTAGCTTAAATAATTCTCTCACTTTTTGCTAAAAATAATATATAAATAAGCAAGAACATAATTGATACTCTAGCACACGACTAACAGTTTCAACAAGATAAAGTTCGCCTCTTGTTGCTGTTTATTTGCGACAACAGCTAACATCTTATCTGTAAACAGTATACCGGATGCTGTGGTGCGTGTTCAGTGGACCACATGATTTAATTGAGAAGGAAATTGGTGGTATGGTTGGCAAGTAGCGCCGCCATCGATGACCTTGTGGTTTAAATATCAAGCTCATTTAGCTAGGTTCGGCAGTGATGAAGAGAACGGGGCTCGAATCTCGGTTGGGTGTACTGAATATGGATTTTCACTCTAGTAAGTGCGCACTTCCTATAAAACAATACTCCCTCCTTAAAAAAAATCTCATCCCCCGGCCCCCCCTCCCCAACGCATCTTACTACCCGTTTGAACTATATTCACATAGTGATGGTACCAATGTGTTAAAGATCAACATGATAGAGCTCATATTAAATGTATACTTTTTTTTTAAGGAAAAGAAGAAACTATTTAGGAAAAACACACTCTATACACCCAGCCAGTATTTTAACTATGATCTCTCCTTAAACGACAAACCAAATTAAATTAAACTGAAATGTAGACCACGTGACAACAGATTTTTCAAAGTTTATGCTGTTAATAGCTTTGGTTCGAAGAGTAGTTATTTGAAAGATTAACTGCTCTTTAAATTCATCCAAAATTCCCTCGTAGGCAATCGATCACTGGACCCTCATCTCAGTAGATAGACGTCTCAATGCCTACTCTTTGAACTCTTCCAAATTTCCCTCGTAAGTAATCGAACACTGGATCCTCATCTCAGTAGATATACGTCTCATTGCCTGATCTTTGAACTCTTCAAATCTTCCTTCGCAGCAGGCACGTAGCCAGGATTTCATTTGGGGGAGGGGGGGGTGTTATCCCCACCCTGACTTTTTGTTAACCCCATTATTTCTAAATTTTGTTAAAGTGTTTAGAAATTTTAAATGAAACGTTTTTGCTGTCAATAAATTCACATAGTTTTGGGTCTGTTGGTAAAGCAGAAAGCAACAAATTTGCTAGATGAATTTATTATATTAAATTAACATAATTAAAGGTAACTAACAAAATTCAAATAATGAAATTAGAATGCGTATGAAAAAGTGTTAACGCACCATTATCTATCACATTTACAATAGTAGTATTTTGTTAGCTTTCTTGGCCATGACATCCAAAACATCAGCAGGTGTGAAGGGCACTGGGTAGTGAATTGACATCAATGCCAGGCCAGTGAATCATTCACTGCACATCGAGTTTCTTAAGTAGGTATTTTGGGTAACCTGGCGGTCTAGGAGTAAGGTGTCAGACTTTTATGCTGGCGGCCGGGGTTCAATCCTCGGTCACGGCAAAGATTTATCTGATTACCAAACCCTTCCTTCACCTCTGACAAGACATCTTGTGAATGTGGGGAATGCCAGGCCTCCACCGTGGTTCGGATTCCACGTTAAACTGTAGGTCCTCCATTTCATCTCACAATCAACCTACCATTACACATTAGCGTAAGTGCGTATAACCCGAACGGGTAGTAAGTAAGACGTGGTGCTAATAATAATAAGTAGGTCTTAATCCGTTTCAAGCCATTAGATTGATTAGTGACTACGGGCTTGCTCGCAGCTAATCGATCCCTGGACCCTCAGCTAAGTAGAAATACATCTCATTTGTCTGCTCATTAAACTCTTCCAATTTTCTCATCACGACTCCATCCTACCACTTCCGCTCCCCTCACGCGATCTTGACAAATGTTGTTCTGCCCTCTGCCCGACCTTGCGCGGAGGGAGGGAAGAGGTTATAGGAAGAAAGGGTCAAGTGAGGGGCACTCGGATAATGCATTGGCCACTCCAGGGAGAGTGGAGTAAAAAAAACCAACAGCGTCACAGGTGGCGGTGACACGTGAACTCACAGCCCTCTTCACCGTCGACAAATGTCCTGTTATTACCTACTCCCGCTCACAGATAGCGTGGCGGTAGAGTAAGGGGGGATGATGCCAGAGAAATAAACTGAAAATACGCCTTATTATCTGAAAAAGGTTCCAGGACTTACTGTAAATCGAACCAAAATATTGTGAGCTGAATTTTTGTTGTTGTTGTGCACTGCATTTTACTACCCGTCTATATGCATACTTACACTAATGAAGTAGGGATGAGAATAGTATAATTAGATGAAATGTGCTCACATTTTCATGGAGATAAAATGGAGAAACATTGCGGGATGAACACCCACATCACATCCGACCAGGCGTCAAACCCGAACCTCCTCGTCAGGGACAAACCAGAGCAGGTCATGAGGGCAGGAATAAGTTAAGTCTGTCCTGAAATCACTTTAGAATGTGTTTTATTGACTAGCATACGTTTAGTAAGCTACGCCTCTTTCGATCACATATTGGCATGCCTTCATCCTCTTCTTCTACCAGAACTGTATCCACAGGTAAACCAGTAGGGGTGGATACAAAAATGGCACCAATTATTTGTTTTGATAAGAAAATGTCTAAACCAAGTGGATATCTCGTTAGGAGAGGGGTGAGGATTTCTATAAATATTTGCTTAATCTGGAGTTATGAAAATGTGTAACAAACTATTCCCAGTAAATCTGATGGGATAAAAAGCCCGGTCCCTTCGGTAAAAGTTAACATGGCCAGTTCTGACCGTATTTAGAATAACTACACAAGAGTAAAGAAGATCTTCAAAATTACTCTAAAGAAAATGTGCGAGAAAATAATTATTTAATTATCAATAAACTTTCGAGACTATTAAATTAAAATCTACTTGGCGTCGTAATAATTTGCATAGGTCGACAGGAAAGTGCAATTTGCTTCTATATTGTATTTTGAGAGGGATGGAATGGTTGGAATGAGTTACAAGTATAAATTAAGAGGGGGAAGAAGAAGCGTATTGGCCCAAGGGAGGAGGGAATATAAATAAAATAAACTTGAGATTAGAGAAGGTTTATCATAATAATCATAATAATAATGGTTTATACTTTATTTGGATGAAGTTAAGGTGGTGCCTTTTCTTACACTCAATCCCAAAATCTGCATGATATTATTTTTAACAAATACTATAAAATATTGATCATCTTAAGTCGTAAGTTCCAAGTCTATATTATTTCAAACTAGATAATGCTAGGAGACTTGATTATTCCAAAGAGTACAAGAAGCAAGGGGAAATGTTTATTTCAAATGGTGAACAGCCAAGAGAAATGTTTATTTCAAACACGGAAAAGCAAAGAGAAATATTGTTTTCAAATTTTGAGGAGCAACGAAAACGTGTATATCAAATAGGAAGAAGCAAGAATAAAGTGTTTATTTCAAACAGGGAGAATCAAAGAGAAATGTTTATTTATAACGGTGGAAAGATGGGAGAAATGTTCATTTCAAAGTATGGAAAGCAAGGAGGGACGTTTATTTCAAGCGGAAAAAAGCAAAGAGAAATGTTATTTCAAACAATGAAAAGCGAGGAGAAACGTTTAATTCAAGCGGAGAAAAGCAAAGAGAAATGTTATTTCAAAAAATGAAAAGCAAGGAGAAACGTTTATTTCAAGCGGATAAAAGCAAAGAGAAATGTTTTTTTCAAACTGTGAAAAGATGGGAGAAATGTTTATTTCAAACACGGAGAAGCAAGGAGAAATATTAATTTCATACAGAGAGAATCAATGATAAAAGTTTATTTCAAAGAGTAAACCTGCCCTCCCACTAGAGTCAAGCCCCGTTGACAGAGAAGTCTCGGGACTTTTGGGAAAGTTTGCCGCGCCTTGCCTTTAGTGGGAGGAAGAGCGATGGAGCAAGGCGGGGTAATATTTGATTCGGAACATTCCGTACGTCTTCTAGAGGTCTCGGCTAGCTCGCTACGTTGAAAGTTCAGTTTCAAAGCCCACATGTTGGGTGGGAGGGGGAGATTAATTCCTTTTCGTGGGAAGGCCAAAACATACGTGTATTGTTTTGGACAGAGGAACACTGCACGCTGTTGCTGTTGTGGATTAGGCCTGATTATAAAGGTTAGTTTATGTTCTAAGCTATTTGAATATACAAACTTCAATTATTCTCAAGAATAATTACTAATTGAACGGATGAGTGGAAAAAGGATAACATTTCATCTTCCTTTGCTTTCGGAGAAAAATATTTACTGACAAAACTATAAGTTTGATTGAAAATAATATTTTTAGGCATGTGTAGGCCTAGTCAATTAGTATTCAATCTCAAAATATCAAAGTGTAATTATCATTAGTTTATTAATTATCAGTAAATAAAGGTGCCTTGCCACGTCTAGTGGTTGGACACCCACCGTGCCTTGCTCCTAGTGGGCGTCCAGCTTAAGAATCAAGGAGAAACTTTTTTTTTTCAAACAGGGAAAAAGGGATTATAATTTTTTATTTCAAACAAGAAGAAGAAATTAGCGAAATTTATTTCAAAAAGTAAGAAACAAGGATAAACTTTTATTTCAAAAAGGGTAAGCAATGAAAAATGATAAGCTCATCTACTGAAATAGGCCCTTTAAGTGTCTGCAATGAACGAAAGATCCAAAAATACGAATGTTCCCGTGCCTAGTCGTGGAGCTGCGCTGTGCTGGACTTCTCTGCGGAGTATTATTGTTAGATCGACTTTTATGTTTGCGTCCAGGGCGTGACGAATAAAACTGGGAAGTGGGGTCGTTTGTCATGCATCAGGAGGGATGGGCGGGGCCGGAGAAAATAAACCCTCTAATGCAGTCTCATTGCTTGACTCTGCGGTTATTTATGGCAGGGCTGTCTGTTCTCAGAGTTGGAGCGTGACGTCAAATTTACGAGATAGTTTGTGTTTTTATATCTCTCTGTGTTTATATTTAATGATTTAGATGAACACTGTGGAATATCACTGGAACAACAATTTTTTTTAAGGGCTTCATTCACCGTGAGCGTACAATATTCAATAGTATCTCGAAAAAAAGTAAGGTAAATTAGCAACGGAAATGTTTGAAGTGGTCTTGCCTATAAGTTAAAAGTACTTTAAAAAAAATAGGATATCATATTTTTTAAGAAATATTAATGAAAGAGTTTTACCAGAAAAATTATTTTATTACTTGAACTAAAAATTTTTTATTTTCAGCGTGGTTTTATAATCATAATTAATACTAAAGTGCACTATCGTTTGATATTCCTTAAATTATACTTTAATCAAATATAAAACTCATCTTAAGGGGGAACTAACGTGTCGTAGAGCCGTTATGAAGTCGCCTTTTTATAATCAATTGCTCAGGATATATTTTCAGTTCATTCACGATAATGTGAATTTTAGATAGATCTGGAAGGAATTTAATTCAGCCCACAGCATTAATATGGAATCTCTCGTTATTATTAACAATCGTTGTTGACACTTAATATAGTCCTACATCCCGTTTAATTTTTTTTATGATGAGAAATAATAATTAAGGTGGGGATGTAGGGAACGTGATAAAACGTAAATGTTTTTGCAGTTGTTATAGCTAAACATTTTTTGGTCAGAATAAATAATATATTTCCCCAGTAGAAACATAGAATTTAATTTTCTTCACATGATGATATCAACATTTCTTGAATATCTGGTAATGAGCATAGCGGCGTTAGATGAGAAACATTTTAAATGAAGAGATATTAAAGATATTAACTCTATGTTTGTACTAAAGAAATATTTTATTTATTTTGTACCAAAAAAAAGTATTGGCCACAAAAATAACCTGCAAAAACACTGACGTGTTTTCACGCCCCTAACACTCCCACCTCAATGCTAGTAAATCAACTTTATGAGATCGTAATATAACTTATTTAATAACTGTTTTTAATATACTGCATGGGAAAATTATAATTTTAACATTTTTTTTTCGACTTTCTTAGTAGTTGTACTTAATTTGACCTTGAGGGTTCGTAAACATATTTATTATTCTTTAATGCACAGCTGTTCACAGTTCGTCATCTTGAGTGAGTGGTCAGGACGGTCCATTTCTAGTCCAAGGAAACCAGGTTTGATCCCAGATGAAGAAACATAAATATACTATTTGTCTTTGGGTTCGTGTCTGTACTAAATTATTTACGGTTTTGATGGTTGGAGTATATAATATAATAATATAATATTTAGCACCACGTCTTACTACCCGTTCGGGTTATACGCTTTAAGTACTAATTACGATAATGGATTAGGAATTGGGAAGGTTGAATTAGAGGAAGTGAACCCGAATTTGCGTGGAGGGAGAGTAGAAAAAACATTAAGAAAAAAACTTCAGTTCACCCGACCGAGATTCGAACCTCGATCTCCCCGTCCTCAGTAGTCGAGCACAACAAGACAAGCGCGTTAGCCAACTACGCCACCGAGGCGGGTGGTTGGAGTAGAGGTTTAGGTGTTGTGTATCAGACAAAGTTTTTTTTTAGCACCGCATCTTACTACCTATTTGGGTTATACGCTTGTACGTACAAATTACAATAATAGTTTAGGGGATTGTGGATGTTATATTTAGAGGAAGTGTACCCGAATTTGAGTGGAGGGGAGTTGGGAAACAATTTTGGAAAAATCACCCTTAGTAAACCCGACCAAGATTCGAACCTAGATCTCCCTGTCATCATCAATCTAGTCTATTGCAAAAGTAGCGCGTTAGATCATGTGATCACCGGTGCTGGTTGGGTTAAGTTAATTTATAATTGGTTCATTTTTTGCTATTATGGTTCCGTGTTAAAATGTATAGACCTACTTAGATCCCTTACAATGAATTAGTGGTTATTACAATTAAAATTATATATTATATAAATTATGAAAAAAATAGGGGCTTTCTCTTAAATCCAATATTATTGGCAACTTTTGTTTGTTTGTGTCTGTTTAGGTTATAAGGTTTGGTTTTAGAAAAATGTATTAGTAACTCATAACTAAGTGATATCTATTTAACTGATTAAAAAGTTATTAACATATCTAAAATATTAATCTGTTTTTAAACATCATTAAAACATTCTTGATAATTCGAAACGTGGTATTAGTTAACATTATATTGGGCTTAACTGTTTCGGTGGCCACATAGTCTAATGTGTCATTCTCGTGATAGACTAGACTGCCGATGACAATAAATCAGTTGGAATTTTCCTAAGTGGTTTTACACTCTCTCCTTCCACGTAAATGCTGGTACACTTAATATAAATTCAAACTTCCTCATCATTAACACATTAGCCTAATTAATACACATCCGTTTAATCTGAACAAATATCAAAACGCGGGGCTAAAAAATAAATGAATGTAAAGTTAAAAATATAGAAAGGTATTTTCAATATTTTAGAGCTATGAGAAAGGAACATTGTAAAACATATAAAAAATATAATATATATAACTACAGTAAAAGAGTAGCGTACATATTCTTTAAAAAAATAAGGAAAAACCTTTATCAAACTTTCTTTACACACCACGGGTCAATTTATTGTAGTCCGCCAGACTGAAAAAGTTTCCTCATAAATTAATACTGGTTTTATTTTTTTGTTACCTATGTCAATGTAAATCTTTGCTCAGTGACTTAATAAAAAGTTTGTTTCAGAACTTTTTTAAAGCTCCCATGACGTGATGAAAGAATTCCATTATTAGTGAAAGATATCAAGATTGTATTAAAAGTACTATTGTGCGGTCTGCTATTTTCCTAGATAGAAATATGAGATGGCACAAGTATTTGAAATGTTTAAATGTTTAAATTCAGATTCATGGCGTTGACGTTTTATTTGACTCTCTAAACTGACGTTTTTCAACCGGTGTGCCAAGACACATTGTAATGACACGAAAGGTGGAACAGGTGTGTCACATGAGTTTTAGGGGAGGTCGAGAAAAGTGAGAAAAAAATTTGTGGGGTAAAAATAAATCTTTTAAAAATTAATTACCAACACTTTTTTTTAAATAACACAATAATTAGAATTTTAGCTACTAAACTTTTAAACACAACCTTTATGCCATCGTCAGGTGACCTGGTGGTCTAGGGGTAAGGTGTCAGGCTTCTCTGCTGGAAGTCCGGGGCTCAATCCTCGGTCCCGGCACAGGTTTATCTGGTTACCAAACCCTTCCTTCACCTCTGACTAATACATCTTGTGAATGTGAGGAATGCCAGGCCTCCACCGTGGTTCGGATCCCACGTTAAACTGTAGGTCCTCCATTTCATACCACAATCACCCTACCATTACATACTAGCGTAAGTGCGTACAACCCGAACGGATAGTAAGACGCGATAATAATAATAATAATAATAATAATTTGTACCACCACCGCCCCTATTTGACAGTAGAAGTGATGACTACAGTAACAAGGAAATATAATATGAAAGGAGGAGGCTCCCCAAAACATAAGAGAGATATATAAGTTTAACATATTAATTTACTAGTATCAATACAAAGGGAATAATTACAAGTCCAAAGACACGATTGCATACAAATCTTTCCATTGTTTATAGTTAGGTATTAATTGAGTAAAAGCAACATTGTTGCCCCAAAACACCGTGTTAGGTGTGAAGCAGCAAAAACTGACCATCGACAAAGACACCTACGGTTGGGTAGAACATAGTAAAAGGTGTAACTTTTTAAAGAAGAACAAGCGCATATTCTAGGACGAAAGTGTGTTAAAAGAGATTAATACATTAATTTAAGTTGGGGGAATCGATTTGAGTTAAGGTCTAGCAACGATACACAACTCTACTCCAGCCTTACTGCTACAAGTTTTAAACCTGATAAGATTGGACAAGAAATGTTGTTGAACAATATATAATAGTAGGAAGTCCTTGTTTAAGGAGTTACAGGTATAGTTGTTAACTGAACTAGCTAGCTTGTGTTAACTCCAGAAAGAGTTATATGATACAAAAGTAAAGTGACAGGGGCTGGAACTATAGGTTTACAAATAGTTACGGGAGAACGATCAGGAATCTAGGTTCTAAGGAAACTATGGCAAGTTTATTCCTAATTGGTACTGCCTGGTCATCAAATAGTATAGATAACCAGCTGACCCGGCAAACGTTGTTTTGCCATATAAATAATTTTTAAGTAATTTCTAGTGTAGACAAAAAATAGCTTACCTATTGTAAGTGTGTAAGAATGTGGTATATGCGTGAAATAGGCATGGAGTGCTGTGAACGATGAGGGAATATAAAAATAACAAAAGGCAAACATTATTTTTAAGCTATTATAATTTATTCCTTAAAATTATATATCATTAATTAATCAATTACGACAGTAACACTAACAAACAATATCAATCTCTTAATGCCATAGCGTGAACAATATTTTTTGTTAGTCCATCTTTAGCTAACACAAACAAACTGGATGGTTTACCCACTCGAGAGCATGCCACGTATAATTGTCCGTGTGAAAAACATGGTGTTCTCAAATCTAAGCCACAAATAGACATTGTTTGACCTTGGGATTTGTTGATAGTCATTGCAAATGCCAATCTAATCGGAAACTGATTACGTTTGAATTGAATTGGCACATGACGATTGATCAGTNGCCCGTTACACACTGGTATAAGAATTATATAAAGATATTAAAAAAATGTCTAAAAATTATAGAAAAATGTTAAGGGTGGACAACCCTTATCACTAAGGGGTATGAAAAATAGATGTTGGCCGATTCTCAGACCTACTCAATATGCTCACAAAATTTCATGAGAATCGGTCAAGCCGTTTCGGAGGAGTACGGGAACGAACATTGTGACACGAGAATTTTATATATAAGATAACGAACAATAGTCTGGAGACAGACTATAACTATGGTATTCTATTAAACATTAAAAGAGCCAAGCAGCACCTATAGGGTGCAGGACAAATTAAACAGCACCACGTGGGCCACCCCTCTTGGATAGAAGTATACCAACGAGGTGAGCACGGTACTGAGGTGCAACAATAGGCGAACTAAATACTGATTTCAGTCAAAGACCCAACTAGGTCATGCAGCAGCGCCATGGATGAATATGATATACCCTTTATACCTATCTAATAGGTTAAACCGTCCGAAACCTGGTCACACAGTCATATGGAAATAGTAAAACAATAAACAAGTGTGGTCATAAGGATTACACTCTGTTTAGAATAAACTACCTTCATGAAAGAGTACAAACTTTAAGACTAGTCATATAGATATAGGGAAACACTATAAATACTCTAGCAAAGCGTACAACTTTAAGACTAGTCATATGGACACAGCAAAACACTATACATACTCTAGCAAAACGTACAACTTTAATACGTCATATGAACATAGCTAAACAAAGAGTATAAACTTTAAGATTAAATATGTAGATTTTAACATACTTAACATTGTCTGCGACGAGGAGGTTTGATACCGACATATCAACCATCGTGACCACCACTTGAACGTCGATCTGTACTTGAATTCTCCTGGATGCTCGTACAACAAGTAGTTAGATATGCATAGGAAAATGGAGTGAGAGGCGATGCTTTATATATGAAATGAATCTGACGTCTAAGGAGCGGAAGGGAAAGCGGGACTGGGCTTTTCGAAGCAACAGGAACAACCGAGAATAGTTGGTCTCCGTCAAAGGCATCACGGTACGGGACTTCAGTTCTGTCGGGTCGTGTTAGCTGGCAAGGTGTGGCTGGAACGTCTGCTTGTTTTAACTGGACGTAAAGTCGGGCAGGACTCACGTGTATCGGGCCGAATTCAAGAACACAATTACACAGCTAGTAAATAATCTGCCATATATAATTCAATTTCATTTATTCTTGTATACCATGTTTATTAATTTGGTTTATTTCGAATTTACGGGTTAGTTGCACTTAGCACGTTAAATCTTTATACAGTAGCCTCATGGCTTCTTTGGTGCTGGCTGACAGCTCACAGATGACCTCTGACAGTCAATATATAGGTATATAACTAAATTTTGACTGTCAGAAGTGACAGCTGCTAAACACATGTTTTTTGCAGATCATATGGCTCGTGCGTAGGGATACATAATTTGGTCTGGTAACTTTTCAAAGCCGTCAGCTGTGAGCTGTCAGTAAGCACCAAAGAAGCCATGGGGCTAGTGTACTAGTTATTTTAGAGATAAATTCTCTCCTTAAAAAAAATGATGGCGTGCCTTGACAATTTAGTGCCTTGTTCAGTGTGCCGTTAGTTTAAAAAATAAGGTTAAAATCACTGATATAAACACTGAACGTCCCTCCCCACCCCCTTTTCCCCGACGATGTATTAATAGGAAGGTAGACATGAGGAAGCTGGAAATTAGAGGAGATTCGTCCTCATTTGCTTAGAATTCATAAGTCAACATTTTTTGGCGTCCCGAATGTCTCAGCGGTGATAAGTGAATGCTAACACTCCCGACTATGTTTGAATGCACCCGAAATAGTACTCTCTCTCTCTCTTTCTTGTCTACTAGAATAGTAATTTGCCGTTTCAAGGTACATTTATACTAAAGCGTAATATTTTTCTTCGAATATAAAACAAAAATCGTTTATAAAATAACTTAAAATGCGTTTTTATTCTATTATTTAGTTATGTAAAATATAAATCTGCAAGTAATTTTTTCCCCTTAAAATAACTGTATATTTTTCATGAGATGACGGGCCGAAAAAAAGTGTTACGACGGGTAACAAGTGATAAGACAACCCACTGGTGGATTGTGACGTCGTATCCCCCCCCCCCACGAATGGTACTAGCTCCGCGCATGTAAGTCAAGAGACTCTTCGCTGCGTCTCCACCCAAGCATACGCAGCGACCATTTTGAAACACGGACCCCTGCTGAAACCGGGTATGCTCTACTAACCACACAATGTACGTCGGATGGGGGACATCACCTTAGAGGGTTTGTGGTGAACCATTCAGAAAGAAGTGTCCAGTCGTGATTTTAACCCTGACCTACGTTTCCCCGACCAACTATACTAGAAGAAGGCGCCAATTATCAACATACCCACTGATGCAAGTTACATCAATTGCAATATAAGGGTGATAGTACGTAAATCTCTTATCTATAAAATAATCTTATTAATAATTGTTCGGGTAATTAAGACGCACTTTCTGAACCTATTGATTAAGCACACGATTTATATACTAACTTAAATTTAGGACCTACACAACACTCAATCCACCGGCCGTTAAATCAGCACTGTGAAAGGGCAAACCTACATTTTACTAGTGATACCTTTTTCGGCCATCCCATGAATCGAACCTGGGAACCTTATCTCTGTAGACAGACACGCTACCAACTGAGCTATGGTGTATCGCTCCTTATTAATAATTTGGTAGTTAGGAAATCCTACACGTCATTTTCGTCCTCCCCGCTTTAACGTGGATACAACATTGAGCGGTTTTAACTGTCTCAGGACACTTAATGTTCGCTATTGTAAGTGTTTAATGATAGCTACTGTAAGTGTTTAATGATAGCTACTGTAAGTGTTTAATGATCGTTACTGTAAGTGTTTAATGATAGCTACTGTTAGTGTTTAATTATAGCTACTGTAAGTGTTTAATGATCGTTACTGTAAGTGTTTAATGATAGCTACTGTTAGTGTTTAATCATCGCTACTGTAAGTGTTTAATGATAGCTACTGTAAGTGTTTAATGATAGCTACTGTAAGTGTTTAATGATAGCTACTGTTAGTGTTTAATGATAGCTACTGTTAGTGTTTAATGATAGCTACTATAAGTGTTTATTGATAGCTACTGTTAGTGTTTAATTATAGCTACTGTTAGTGTTTAATGATAGCTACTATAAGTGTTTATTGATAGCTTCTGTTAGTGTTTAATGATCGCTACTGTTAGTGTTTAATGATAGCTACTGTTAGTGTTTAATGATAGCTACTATAAGTGTTTATTGATAGCTACTGTTAGTGTTTAATTATAGCTACTGTTAGTGTTTAATGATAGCTACTATAAGTGTTTATTGATAGCTTCTGTTAGTGTTTAATGATCGCTACTGTTAGTGTTTAATGATAGCTACTGTTAGTGTTTAATGATAGCTACTATAAGTGTTTATTGATAGCTACTGTTAGTGTTTAATGATAGCTACTATAAGTGTTTATTGATAGCTACTGTAAGTGTTTAATGATCGTTACTGTAAGTGTTTAATGATAGCTACCGTTAGTGTTTAATCATCGCTACTGTAAGTGTTTAATGATAGCTACTGTAAGTGTTAATGATAGCTACTGTATAGTGTTTAATGATAGCTACTGTTAGTGTTTAATGATAGCTACTATAAGTGTTTATTGATAGCTACTGTTAGTGTTTAATGATCGCTACTGTTAGTGTTTAACGATCGCTACTGTTATTGTTTAATGATCGCTACTGCTTGTGTTTAATGATAGCTACTTTTAGTGTTAAATGATCGCTACTGTTAGTGCTTAATGGTCGCTACTGTTAAGGTTTAATGACAGCTACTGTTAGTGTTTAATGATGTTGACATTATACCCTGGACCACCCCTTCACGTCCTGCTGCAATCCCTGGCCGTTCCACCCCCTTTCTAAAGCTATCAACTTGTGTTTTTACCCCTACCGTGGGAGGAAAGGGGGGTATAATTGCTTTTAAAAGCCACTCCCTTACAAGGCCACACCTACTAACAACCCCAAGTACACTCCGGTGTGTGACGAGAAGGGTAGAGACTTTTCTACGCGGCCAAGTGTTTGGGAAGATGGATATGGACCTAGGCGACTCTAGTTTGATCCCAGTTTGTGCCTTAAGGTTGATGACTAGGTAAGTGAAGTATTACAAAACAGAGGTTGCGTTTAGGTACACTATTGAGAAGAAAAAACTTTTTACAATACACAAATTTGGTGTTTACTGTAATGAACATAAAACTAGGACCTATACATTATATAGAATCCAAACATAGTTAAAAAAGTTTAAAAATCCACATGTTTTGGTTGATCTTTAAGACTTGAAATTTTGTAAATAATAATAGTATTTAGCACCGCGTCTTACTACCCGTTCGGTTTATACGCTTTAAGTACTAATTACTCTAATGGATTAGGAATTGTGAAGGTTGAATTAGAGGAAGTGAACCCGCATTTGCGTGGAGGGAGAGTGGAAAACCATTTAGGAAAAACCACCCCCGGTTCACCCGACCGAGATTCGAACCTCGATCTCCCCGTCCTCAGCAGTCGATCTCAACACGACTAGCGCGTTAGCCAACTACGCCACCGAGGCGGGTAAATTTGGTAAATGAAAGGTAAATTATATAGGAGCATAGAATGGATCTTTGTGAATTGAATATTGTACCTATTATAATATAGGTGTCACAACACAAGTTATATTGACATTATAACTACCCACTTGGTTTTTAGCGTTTACGAATTTCTGATCGACTATTCTAGCACCTTGAAAACCAGTTTCACACAACGGATGGATAACACGCATACAGCTCGAACCAGACGTCACATTGTGGTGCGGTTTTCTGTATTATACTTAAAATAGAAAAAGTGAAACTGAAACCAGTGAAATCGTTTGACAATTATTTTGAAAATGCAAAAAATAATTTTACTGATGTCAAATAAAGGATGAAGGGAACCACATATGGGTACGTTTTTTTGGGCTGAGTGTTAACTTTTGTAAAATATCTCGGTTAATCAGCCTCTAGGTGGGGGATTAAGAGTCCGTATCACACCATATATAGCACTTAACTGAGGTAGGTAATATATTTCGTACCAAACGTCGCATTGTGGAGCAGTTTTGTGTAGTATACTTTAGAGAAACCATGTAATTGATACCATTGAAACCGTTTGGATATATTTCTTTTTAAATCCAACAAATTTTTAAAAAAATATTTCAATGAGAAAAAACTTATCACAATTGTGGTGTCGTCCATATAATAATTCACAAAACCGAACTTACATACGTACTCTGGTCCAGAGGCGTGTCGTGGTTGATTTACGGGATATTATTTATTTTATTTATTTAGCACCACGTCTTAATACCCGTTCGGTACTATACGCTTATGTACTAATTACGCTAATGGGTTAGGAATTGGGAAGGTTGAATTTAGGGGAAATGAATCCGCATTTTCGTGGAGGGAAAGTGGGAAACCATTTAGGTTAAACCACCCCCAGTTCACCTGACCGAGATTCTAACATTGATCTCCCCGTCCTCGGCAGTCTAGCTCAACGTGAGACTAGCGCGTTAGCTAACTACGCCACCGAGACGGGTAACGGGATATTATATTCAAGATTACCGTCGAACCAAAACACTAATTTAAGTTAGGTTTGCTGTGTTCTTAAAGTGAAAACAGAAAATTTTTTATTTATGAAAGTTTTTTTGTTTAGTTTTTTCATTTTAAGAAAATTATTTTTCAATTTTGTTGTATCTAAAATAATATGTATATTAAAATTGTTTAACTGGGCTTAGTTATATTGTTTCCTCAGGTACAGCTAAGATACGATGCCTAGTTCCAGTTGTTTACTTAACCAAGCTAAAGCTAAGCTAAAACGGGCTCTTAAATAATTACACCCAGTACGGTAGCCGCGTGGTACTAACCCGCTACTATCGCAGTAGACTAGACTGTCGATGACGGGGAGATCGAGGTTCGAATATCGGTCGGATGTACTGAGGTTTCCACTCCCCCTCCACGCAAATGCTGGTACACTTCCTCTAAATATAACCTGTATAATCCCTAAAACCATTAGCGATATTATTACATCAGTGTATAGCCCACGCGGGTAGTAAGACGCGATATTAAAACAAAAATAAACAAAAATAGTTTGATGAACAAAATATTCCCTTTAATCTTTCGTGTACATATAAAAAATATCTCTTCTTACTAAAATAAAATGTTTAGTTTTAATTGTTAATATAAATCTAACTATAAAATATATACAACAAAAACCAACTAAATAGAAACGCAATTGATCCGTCTGCTCTATACGTATTTTCTTCCGAGATCACATCTACCCCTAACGAATAGGCTAGCTTACTATACAGGTTGATTGCGCAGGTTGCATTCATTTCTATCTCACGGCGCTTTTCCAAATAACCTTGTGTTGAGTCAATTTTTTTTCCATCCATTACAGTTAACGTTGTTTGGACAGAGCTAATGTCAAGAAAAATCTGTAAGATAGCGTTTGTGTCGTTGAGAAAAGGGTGAGAGTTGGTGCTAACGGTCCGTCCCGTTGAGAACCAAAAAACCTATCTTCGTCAGCGGTGGACTGGAAAGTCTTGGCCTGAAGTTTTCGGTAGGGCAGAGAGCGTGGGGGAGGGGGAGGATTAGCAGGTAGACACTCTTCTCTGGCAATTATGAATGAAAACTGTAAGTCAGGGACCAAACTATTATTAGCACCACGTCTTACTACCCGTTCGGGCTATACGGACTTACGCTAATGGGTAATGGTAGGGTGACTGTGAGATGAAATGGAGGACCTACAGCTTAACGTGAGATCCGAACCACGGTGGAGGCCTGGCATTCCACACATTCACAAGATGTCTTGTCAGAGGTGAAGGAAGGGTTTGGTAATCAGATAAATCTGTGCCTGGACCAAGGATTGAACCCCGGCCGCCAGAACAGAAGTCTGACACCTTACCCCTAGACCGCCAGGTCACCTCCTATTTAAATTAAAAAATGACATCTTGACGCGGGAATTGAATTTAGGACCTACAAACTATGTTTTGATAGTTGTTATAAAACTAATTCATTACGTCTGAAAAAACTGGAGAAAAACATTTGACGAGAAAGGACATAAAAAAATAGTGATTTAAAATGTAGGCTTATATGTGTGTGTGTTATGTTTGTGGAGGGGGAAAAGGGGAGAGGAAATATTGATGTAGACATTCTGTACACAAATGCACATGTTGTTAGTGTCCATCTAGACATGTTTGTAACCTGAACCTAGCTAATACAGTAGTGGCCCTCAAATTATGTTACGTAATAACATTTTAGGTTGTCGGTGCTATTTTTTTAAAACTTTTATTTTTAGCCCTGCATATAGTACTACCTTTTCAGGTTATACGCCTTTTTACTAATTACTCTAACCTTAAATCTAGGACAGTCAGAAAATCCATCCCCCGGCCGTCAATTCATCACTGTGCAAGGGTAAACCCACATTCCAACAATGATACATTTCTCAACCATGCCAGGGATCGAGCCTGGGCCCTTAACTCCGTAGGTGGACGCACTACCAACGGAGCTAAGCCTCGTCATTTTCTAGAATGATTTTTTTTTCTAAGTTAAATCCCCATTCAACTTTATAGATTTTTTTTTACAAAAGGGCTCATTTGTTTTTAAATAATGATGGGGAGAGTGCACAGCATAGGCTTTCTCGCTACTGTAAAGGAAAAAAGAGATATTTGATTTACTTAAATCTCGTAAGATATTTGAAACGAGATAATAGACATTGCTGCACATTCTACCGAAGAGCGTAAACTAAATAATATACACTATTAGAGGAGAGAGGAACATCACACCCACAGAGCATTACAGCAATTTACAAATTTAAAGACCTCATTTTTCACTGAATTTAATTTAATTAAACTATCAGGACTTATTTTGTGATAATAATCACCTACCATTTTGTGATACACATAAGTTACAATCAGGTTGTACACTGTCAAAAAAATTATAGGATAATACACGAGTGTACAACTTTTACAGAATTCAAACACAAATTTAACACTTTTACCGAAATTATTTGATATTAAATAGTAAGTTAAAAAAAGTAACAGAAATCATTAAATACATACTGTATCGGAAATAAAAGTAGCAGGATACGTGATAGCAGGCAGTCTGGGGCGCTTATTGTAGTTGCAGGGGTAAAAAGTAAGGTTGTTAAGAGTTAACTGTAGAAAACTCGGACCTTGATATCTCGGACAAAAGTTTCCGAAAGTAAAATTTTATTTAGTAACGCACGCGCCAGCCGCCGCATGCTTGTAAGATAAAAATGTCATATAGGTAGTGTAATGCAGGGGAGATCTAGCAACGTAGCGCTACTACCCCTGCCATCTCGCCCCCGCACTTCAACCCCATAAGCTTGCAAATATTATAGGCCTATTGTAATCTCAAACTTTCCCATTTCAGTACCTAGCTGTGTTATTTGTGAGTGTGTGTCTTATCTGATGTATATTGTTTACCTTGTCACATAAAAGTATAATATTACCTTAGAAAAAGTATCAGTTTTCATTCCTTAGGCACAACTTTATTTCTATTCTATAAGATGGACTTTAATTAACTCGGAAAGACCCCTAACTCCTTTAGTACGAGTTATCAAGAGTTGATTGTAGTAAAAATATGGTAAGTTTCGTATTATTATAGGAGCTCAGAATAGAAAATTTGATTTGTGTTAACTATTCAACAACACGAAATACTCAAATCATCTAGTGATTATATTTTCTCCAACATAAGTCATTAAACAGCGTTTTTGTGATAGTTAACCAGCTACATGTTGTCCACAATATGTATTCTTTATCATCTTTATCATTATTATTAATTTAAATTCATAAAATCCTTTTTTCGTTTGGCATTCTCTTGGGCCTCTAAAATATAGGGGGGATCCCTTATTCTCATACCTCGAGGGACACGGGGATCAGTTAGTTCTGGCAGTATACAGTCTGTGTAGAATTGGCATAGCTTTGGAAGCATAGTATCCTGCCAAAATTTAACATATTTCACTATTCTCTCCACTGTAATTGTCCCTCCAGCGTACACGATGAAATCAAAAAACTCACGGTCACAAATATTCAATTGACCTTGCACTTGGTAGTAGTAGCAGTTACTTCACCTCAGTCTTGGTTGGTTGTCTACTACTTCCACACACATCTTTTTTCTCATAGCGGCCTCTAATAAAGGTTGATCTTGAACTGAATGTAGGCATTTAACTTCTACTAAAATATTGTCCCCAACTATCCCATCTGGACTAGCACCGAGGTAAGGGTGCAGCATGTCAACAAAAATACCACATTGCTCAACGTTCACTTTTTCTTGCTCCTCATACATCGCTATTGCTGTAACTTCATGAGACCGACCGTAATTAACTGCAGTCGTATTCAGGTCTTTTGGTAAATGATGGATTTTACCAAACAATGGCAAGATGTTTTAGAAAGACGTCTGATCACTTGACCAAATTTAGATGCTGTGATTTGTTTATGATTGTATATAGGTAAGAAAAAAATTATATTTGGCTAAATATAATAACAACTAGATTCTTATTTAATTGATATGGTGCAACAAATAGTTTTGATATAGAACTGGGAAAAAGGTTGTTTTAAATATTTCATCGTGGTATGAAAGGGAAAAATAAACGTTTTGCAACTAAACACCAGAAGCTCTAAATATACTATCGAAAATTGATATCCTTTGACGAGTAAACTTTTCAATAGAATGTCGAGTGAGGCCTCATTGCATAGAACATTTCCTAGTAAAAAGGTTTGAATACATTTAAGCGTGATAATCCGCAACCATTGCTCTAAAGACGAAATAGTACTTTAGAAAATCCCACTTCTTTGGTGGAATGATCAAAGTCGTCAATCTCACATTAGACTAGCTAGCCGATGGTGGGAGATCAGGGGTCGAGTCCCGGCCAGGTGTATAAGTGGTAAATTGTATTTCTACCTACACTCAAAAAAGTATAATATAGATGCTACAGTGCACTCCTCACATATGAGCTAGTAGGTTGGTTTTACATACCACCAACTAACCCTTAAAATATAAGCGATATATGACCCTGGCACAGGGTTAGCCCTAGATGGCTCAGTGGTAAGATATTGACGTGCTAGGTTGGAGGTTCCCGATTTGGTTCCGGATTACAAAAGAATTTTCAAAAAAAGTTAATTATTTAACTTCAATAGCATAATATAGCCTATGTTTGAAGTCTTATTATTAGCACCGCGTCTTACTACCCGTTCGGGTTTTACGCACTTACGCTAATGTGTAATGGTAGGGTGATTGCGAGATGAAATGGAGGACCTACAGTTTAATGTGGAATCCGAACCACGGTGGAGGCCTGGCATTCCTCACATTCACAAGATGTCTTGTCAGAGGTGAAGGAAGGGTTTGGTAATCAGATAAATCTGTGCCGGGACCGAGGATTGAACCCCGGCCGCCGGCACAGAAGTCTGACACCTTACCCCTAGACCGCCAGATCACCTGTTTGAAGTCATTTAACCTACTTATTAGCGGTTCGGGCTCTCCGAATTTCTTCGTAAAAGCGTTTCATTGCCTTGGAATGCTTATTCATTTTGATTTTTAAATATCTTCTCCCATCTTTAAACTTTTGTGGGGCCATTTTTTTAAATAATAAAAATTGCTTTCCACAATTAAAACACTTCACACATCCCTAAAGACAATAAATACAATTACACTCAGCAACACTGATAAAATCCTTTCATCAATATTGTCGCAATTGCTACACTGACTTGAAAATGGCGTAGAGCCTGGTAACCATCTCTAAAGAGAGATGGTGATAGTTCAGGGCGATGAGCTTTACAAACATGCCAAAACCAATGGCGACATATTTATGGTTTCAAGGACAGCCGGTGACTTGGAGTGAGAAGGGATTAGTTGTCTGCTCTACTCTAACCGAGCCGTTCTGTTTCGGGTATTGCGGGGTTGTATCAGATATATTTTCAAAATCCGGGGGCAAAATATGTAGCAACTCAGCTTGTATCAATTTTCATGAGTTTCAGATTGAATATTAATGTGACTGAAGTACCATTTTAAAGTTAAAAGAAGTCGGCATTAATTGATTTATTTACTCCATTTATTACACACGTTTAAGTATTCAAAATAATTAATTGAATATTGCATTTGTTTAGCAATTTTTTACGCAATTAATTGAAGGTTAATTGAAATAATATTTATTTCACTTAATAAACCTCCTCAAGTACTTCTAACATTCCAAATATGAAATCTTTGCATCATTTGGTTTTCCTTAAAATTGTTGCACAAGATTAAAAAATCTCAAACTTTGACTAAATACTGTGCTTAAAATATACATTTAATCTATATTTAATACACTGTTCCAAGTTTGGTTTAAGAAGACCTACTAATATAAATATAATTATTATATAATCAATTTTGGGCCATACACCCTTAACAGTTTGTGGAGTGGGTCACTTTTTTTTATTCAAGTAATATTTTACACTACCGGCTGGCTAGGCCCGCCATAGCCTTATAATCTAACTTAAGACGAGGACAAGCACAGCATCCAGTCTCCAGCCGTTAATTTATCACTGGGAAAGTGTAAACCCACTTTCACCCTTGATAGCCTGTTCGACCATGCCGGGAATCGAACCCGGGACCATTAGCTCTGTGGAAATACATGCTACTGACTGATCTAAGATGTGTTGAGTAAAATGAATTATTATATTACCGCACTGTATGTTTATTTGACGGTGATTTCTTTTAAATCCTTTAGATGGTTTGGGTCAAGTTGGGTAACGGGTGTAAGGATGCGGGCTATTATACTAGAGCCATTAGATGGTTCGGGTCAAGTTGGGTAACGGGTTTGAGGATGTGGGTTATTATACTAGAGCCTTTAGAGGGTTCGGGTCAAGTTGGGTAACGGGTGTAAGGATGCGGGTTATTATACTAGAGCCTTTAGATGGTTTGGGTCAAGTTGGGTAACGGGTGTAAGGATGCGGGCTGTTATACTAGAGCCTTTAGATGGTTCGGGTCAAGTTGGGTAACGGGTGTAAGGATGCGGGCTGTTATACTAGAGCCTTTAGATGGTTCGGGTCAAGTTGGGTAACGGGTGTAAGGATGCGGGCTATTATACTAGAGCCTTTAGATAGTTTGGGTCAAGTTGGGTAACGGGTGTAAGGATTCGGGTTATTATACTAGAGCCTTTAGATGGTTTGGGTCAAATTGGGTAACGGGTGTAAGTACGCGGGTTATTATACTAGAGCCTTTAGATGGTTTGGGTCAAGTTGGGTAACGGGTGTAAGTATGCGGGTTATTATACTAGAGCCTTTAGATGGCTTGGGTCAAGTTGGGTAACGGGTGTAATGATGCGGGTTATTATACTAGAGCCTTTAGATGTTTTGGGTCAAATTGGGTAACGGGTGTAAGTACGCGGGTTATTATACTAGAGCCTTTAGATGGCTTGGGTCAAGTTGGGTAACGGGTGTAATGATGCGGGTTACTATACTAGAGGCTTTAGGTAGTTTTGGTGAGGGTGAGTCTCGCTACCTATCCTAAGTGAGAATAATCTTTATTAAGGTGGAATGTAAGGAATGCGAAAAAAAGGACAGTGTTTTTGCAGTTTTTATAGCAAAACATCTTGTTTGGTCAAAATAAATATAATGTTGCTTCGGTAAAAACTAGAGTTTAATATTCTTTACATGTTGACATCAACAGTTGTTTAATATTTGTCATGAGCATAGCGGCCTTTTGATGATAAACTTTTGAAATGAAGAGAAAACGTTGTCATGAAATTTTAGGACACCTGTAACAGATATTCAAGAGTTTTTTTTAGATCACCATGTGAAGAAAATTAAACTTCATGTTTCTACTAAAGCAATATTTGATTTATTGTGACTAAAAAAGGTTTGATACAAAAGATGCACAAATACTTACCTCCTCTTCTGCATACCTACCTTAAGAAATAATGCCTTAAATCACACTTATAGTGAGCATCTAATCATTACCAACCCACCTGCTTTCCCACCATGCAAACAAACAATTTGACTTAGTCTGGATTTGAACTAAAGTCACCTGCTATCTCGGCACAACACCAAAGTACTAGGCCACGTCGATGAAGCCCACTGCCAAGTTATGTCAAAGTAAGGGTAAATTAAATGGTCAACCTTCAAATTCTCCCCCCTATCTCCTACAGCGTAGTCAACCAGTTTGTACCATGTGTAGTTCTTGCCCCCAGTTGAGTACTGAGCTCTCCTAACCGTGACGTTGGAACTGGCTACATGAGCCGCGCTGGGATTCAATATCGCGAGCCGCCATCTTTGTCTAGTCACGCCGCTTATTGAATTCTTCCAACACGTGCATTGCAGCACGTACACTCCCTTTCAAAACAGGGGGAGGGGGAAAACGTAAGGTCGGAACCATACTGGATGCTCCTTCCCGCCGAGATCATACTTCCCTGGAATATAGGCCACAAGTCGGCCACTTGGAGTGTTGTATCAGTCCAAAACACATTCCTTGGAATGTCGGCCACCTGGAGTGTTGTATCAGTCCAAAACACATTCCCTAGAATATAGGCCACAATCCAGCCACTTGGAGTGCAGTATCGGTCTAAAACACATTCTCTGGAATATAGGCAACAAGTCGGCCACTTGGAGTGTAGTATCACTCTAAAACACATTCCCTGGAATATAGGCCACAAGTCAGCCACTCTAGTGTCACTGGATTGAATTTAATAAATAAATTATGTTCGTAAGTAGTATGCAATAATTTGATTAAGTACAACTTATCTATTTTGAAAATGTTCTAATACTGTTTTCTTCATAATGTGATAAAAATGAAATACTTAATAAACTTGACTAAATGTGGTATTGGAACCTGGAGTGAGCTCGAATATATTGATTGTATCTTGTACTCTCGGTAGAGAATAAGAAATAATTCCTTTAATAGTCTCAATCACAGACAGGGCTAATTTCTACTTTTAGCTGTAAAATTTTAGTGAGCTAAACTCTCCATAGGTATCATCCCAACTGATATAGGAGGGGGAGGGGGTAGTATATGTGGTATCAGTCTTAGGATGTAGATCTAAGTTTCCAATAAATGAAACGTTGGCCTATATGTGGGCTAACAATAAAACAATTTTGAAGTTGTTCCAGGTGATGCGGCCCACGGTTATTTCTGTACCGTGTCTACGCTGCAGTGTCGTGTCGTGAAGGGTTTCCAGTATGAGCAGAGCTCGTTAAAACTGTACCTATTATAATGTTCTCCTGATCTTGTATTTAAATCCCAGTTAATCGGTCGTGAGGTGGGCTCTTAATTTTCAGGGAATGCAAGAAAAGGTGGGCCTCCGGGTTTTTCTTTAGTATTTATAGAGAAATTTGTTTTGAACAAAATAAATTAAATATTGCTTCAGTATGAACATATAGTTTAATTTTGTTTTGATATAAAAACTGCAGAAATACTTGTCTTTTGATTGATTTCGCTACATCTCCATCGTAATGCTCGTTTTCAGTTAGTCGCAACCGCTTGACTCGTAATATTGGTCGGTGACCTGGTGGTCCAGGGGTAAGGTGTCATACTTCTGTGCTGGTGGCCGGGGTTCAATCCTCGGTCCCGGCAAAGATTTATCTGATTACCAAACCCTTCCTTCACCTCTGACAAGACATCTTGTGAATGTGGGGAATGCCAGGCCTCCACCGTGGTTCGGATTCCACGTTAAACTGTAGGTCCTCCATTTCATCTCACAATCACCCTACCATTACACATTAGCGTAAGTGCGTACAACCCGAACGGGTAGTAAGACGTGGTGATAATAATAATAATAATAATAATATTGTGTCTATAACAGTAGTCTACACGCAAGCGCACTCGTATGTTGAAACTGTCTAACCCGACTGTTGGAATAAGATTAACATTTATTATTATTAGCACCGCGTCTTACTACCCGTTCGGGTTTTACGCACTTACGCTAATATGTAATGGTAGTGTGATTGTGAGATGAAATGGAGGACCTACAGTTTAACGTGGAATCCGAACCACGGTGGAGGCCTGGCATTCCCCGCATTCACAAGATGACTTGTCAGAGGTGAAGGAAGGGTTTGGTAATCAGATAAATCTGTGCCGGGACCGGGGATTGAACCCCGGCCACCAGCATAGAAGTCTGACACCTTACCCCTAGACCGCCAGGTCACCAATATAAGATTAACATTATTTATATAGGGAAATTGACTTGCGTTCAGCCAATCAGAAACAAAGATTGGTGGACTACTCTAATCGACTAAAGTAATTAGTTATTTGATCAAGGATAGCAGTTTGTTAAAATATATAGTAAAAGGTATTGCATTTAAAATTATTTAATAAGAGTAATGATTTTTTTAAAATATAAATTCGATTATATTTAATTTGCGTTTGTAAATTTCAATATGACTTTGATGATAGTCACATTGGTTGAGATCACGTCTTCAGACAGTTCGTTTTAGACGGTTCTTGTTTAAGATGAAAACCAACACTATACGTATTGCGAGTACGCTTCCGACAAGCTTTTTCGGCTGATTGTAGCAGAAACATTAATAGTTGACTTCATTGCACAGAACGAGACCTCACTAACATTGAGCTAAGGAGGAATACATTGTGTGTAAATCACCTCCTAAACTCGAAGAGATACTTAACAAAAGATAATTGGAATGTCGAGTGTCATTTAAAGTCATGCCATTCATATAGTAATCATTGTTAACTTAATTGATATCACGTGGCCTTGCATCAAAGGAAGCCGCTTGGAGCGTTTGTATACTATTAGTCATACTAATTGTGTAAACCTCCTTACTAACCGACCAATTAGAATTGGAAGTCTTGAATGAATGTTAATGTTCGATTTATAGGTGACGGTAAATGTTCTGCGTACAAATCGACATTTGAACAGCGTTCATCTTTACATACAAGGGATTGCGTTCATCTTTCCATACAAGGGATAGCGTTCATCTTTCCATACAAGGGATTGCGTTCTTCTTTCCATACAAGTGATTGAGTTCATCTTTCCATACAAGGGATTGCGTTCATCTTTCCATAAAAGTGATTGAGTTCATCTTTCCATACAAGTGATTGAGTTCATCTTTCCATACAAGTGATCGAGTTCATCTTTCCATACAAGGGATTGCGTTCATCTTGCCATACAAGTGATTGAGTTCATCTTTCCATACAAGTGATTGCGTTCGTCTTTCCATACAAGTGATTGCGTTCATCTTTCCACACAAGTGATTGCGTTCATCTTTCCATACAAGTGATTGCGTTCATCTTCCCATACAAGTGATTGCGTTCATCTTTCCATACAAGTGATTGCGTTCATCTTCCCATACAAGTGATTGCGTTTGTCTTTCCATACAAGTGATTGTGCTTGTCGGTGGAAACGCTACGAACCAACCCAGTCCCTCAGATTTTTGGTCGATTACATTACCCGTTGAGCCACAAGGAATATGTTTTCTGCTTAGTTTTGATTACATTGTCAAGAACCCGTTACACCCACCGGAAAACACCTGAATTAGGCAGGTAAAAAAAATATATCCACATTTCACTAAGGGCAAATGTTTCGGCTATGCCGTGAATTGAACCCGAGAATCTCAGCTCAGTAGGCACACATGCTACTGACTGAACCAAGGCGTCAGACAAATATTATTCACATTTCTTGGTCGCAATGTTCTGGTTAATTGGCGATTCTGATAATCTGCGTTCTACTGTAGATGATCTTATTGTTTTCCCCGTCTGTTTTTTAAGAGTTTGATCTTGTCGAGGATGTAGTCTGGTAGCCGATGTTAGAGAGACAGGGGGGAGTGGGGGTAATGGTAGATACAAGATCGCGATGATGGGATGTCAGGAGGTGGTACGAGAGAGCAGAACAAATGACTGTCAGAAGCCGTGTGAGTGATGGCGCCCCCCGCTATACAAGTGTCACCCGTTCCCTGGCATCAAGGGGGACGGGAGATGATTCATCCGAGGAACGGAATGGTTCCCTCCTCACGGAGGAAGAAACAATCAATGGAGAGTTGTTGTCTTCCGCGAACTCTCAAGTGTTCTGAAATAGTATTATATTTGGAGATCCATCACGTTGTCGTTTGAAAACTATGTAAAAAAAACACTTTGAACTGGTAGGTTTTTGTACAAAAAAAATGAAAATAATGGAGACTGTATGAAGCTACATAATGATGCATTACATGTCCTGTATTTATCACCAAACATTGAAAGATTAATCAAATCTCGCAGATTACGGATACTCAGTGAAAATGGGAGAATCTAGAAACGTGTTCAGGGTATTGACTGGCAAACCCAAGTGGAAGAAACCATTGGGAAGGCCTAGATGCAGCTGGGGGGATAGCATTAGAAAGGACCTTAAAAAGACAGGGTGTAATGAGGTGGACTGGATAGAACCAGCTCAAGATAGGAATAGGGTGTCATGAGGTGGACTGGTTATAACTAGCTCAAGATAGGGATAGGGTGTATTATGGTGGACTGGATATAACTAGCTCAAGATAGGGACAGGGTGTAATGAGGTGGACTGGATAGAACTAGCTCAAGATAGGGATAGGTGGAGAAATAGGTAGCGTTCAAGTTAAATCATCTTTATGAGTCTGTCACTATTTAATAAACCCTATGGGTTGTGAAATCTATAATTGAAATTATTGTATTTCAACTTTATGAACTAAATCTGCTTATCGCTATTCTTTATTAGCTACGCGCTATGCATGAATCTAAATCAAACCAATTAAATAACAGAGAAATCTGGATTCAATCTCCCTCTAAACATAATATATTTTAGTTTTTTCTATAAGTGGTACAAGATCTGAATCAAATTTTCATTTCAGCATTTTCGTATGTTTGCAGCATTGCTGACAGATTTTTAAGAAATATTGATAAGGTCTTAAAAAAAGTTTTACTAATTTCAAAACTGTCACGACTATAACTAATTTAGAGATGGTCAACACATTCTATACTACTCGTTTAGATGCCATTTTAAAATGTCTAGAAAATTGTGGGTTTCTCGTAAAATCAACGCTGTAAAAAGTATTAAACAGAGCCTCAATATAATCCTTTTGGAGCAAGACATCGTGTAAGCCTGCATCGCAATCCCTATTTGAAGTCGTCATTTGGCGCCGGTGAAGGAGCCTTGAAGTAGTTGTCGTCGTCCGGATCTTTGTCTTGCGAGGTTGAAGGAGGGTTGAAGGCACTACCGCTCTTATGCGATTCGGAATAGGACGTGGAAGGGTGGTTTGAGTCGTTCGGCACAGATGGGTTGGTGACCTCGAACATCTCCGCAGTCAACCTTCCATCAACGTGATCTAGGGGAAAGATTGGCATAGGTGCTTTTACTTCACGATTAGTGGTTTAACTAGATTGGTTAAAGAGCCATCCATCATGGTCCAGGTAATACCGAATAGGTATTTTGGGTCATCTTTGGCTCCCATATGAACACAATCGTCAAAATGTTTATATTAGCCAGCAGGGATGGCTCGTGGGTTGTTGCCAGAGTAAATAAAGATTGGCGGAACTGTGCTAAATAAATTGTTTACTCGTGATCAGTATTCCCTCCCCCCCCCCCC
>CABFOW010002430.1:40174-56637 GCA_902141385.1 Timema californicum | reverse complement strand
GGGGGGGGGGGGGGGAGATGGTGTTAGGGGGTAGGCAATCATCCTAACCACGCGGTGCAACATAGGCCTACTGAAGAATACAAGCAATTTTAACATTAGTGTTTAATTTAGCGTAAACTAGGCTAAAAAAAACGCAGTAAATACATGGGTACCTAAAAACAAAATAATAGCGTACCAACTCTTTCTCCTGGCATCCATCCGCTACCAACTTTCCCTATATATCCACGAGAACTTGCGAGTTCCGGTAGTGATGTGTGGTCCGATGGCGCCCTTAATGTGTCTCTCTGTTTCACAGGCCTTAATGTTATATCGATATTAGAGTCCCGTGTCATTATTAAGTCGTTAAGCTACCGCGCTTGGGTTGGATCAAGTTAGCGAGCGGAGAGGTCCTGACAGGTTAATGACAGCCATGGTTCTCCCTGCTGGACCGCGCCGGTACTAACAAGCTAAAACAAACACACTTGCGCGCGCGCACACACACAGACAAACATCGCAAACAACTGCCTGTCATTTCCTCTCCCGGTAACTTTACAGCCCGAGCGGCGGGCTAGCAGTGAACTAAAGTGGGATGGAAGATTACGCGAGTATTTTTTTTTTGCAAACCAATTATAACAAGATGCAAACATACAAAAATAACATTTAAAATAATTAGCAGTAGGCCTACAATAAGAAATGTTATCACTTATTAAGTAATAAAAGGTCGTCATGAGAGTAAGTTTTTTTTATAGACACATTAGCATATTTAATGGTATATAAAATATTACAGATAGTTGTCAAGTTGTAAGCTGACATATTATATTTCAAGAACATAAACATGATCAAATAAACCCGTTTGAGGCGTTAACGATGTTGAATACTAAAAAGTGGTATCGAGATTTTTAGCACATAGTAGGCTTATCTATTATTGCGATACAAGTCGATATCGAGGAATCAAGTATCGGTATCGGCTCATCACTAAATAATAATAATAATAATAATAATAATGATTATTATTATTATTATTATTATTGCGTGTCTGGGCTACATCGGTCTGTATTCCAGTTTGTGGAAAGATCAGCCAGTACTAATGTACTGTACCGTTTCCCAGGGGACGCCCGAATGTACTAATCGTAGTACATACTTTTTCTTGGAAGTATGTACTAATCGTGGTACATACTTTTTCTTGGAAGCTCTTTCCATGTCCCGATGAGATGAGGTGATGGTGAACAGTAGCGGATCTAAGGGGGGGCGATAGAGACAATCGTCCCCTCCCCCTGCATCGAAAATAATAATAAATATTGAAAACAATTCTTTAATGTTGTAGAGAATGAATGACTAACACCTACCTTGCCCTATTTCATACATGGCCTAATTAATAACTCCTGTAATTTAGCTCTAATGTGCAGAAAAGCAAAGGGCTTAGAACTAAAACTCTCGAGTAATTTTAGTATGAAAACCAATTATTAGTATTAAAACACATATTTTTCATATTAATACCTAATATAATATATTAGTCCCATGTAGCCTACTGTATACGTATATTACTTTTATTGTGACAGTAACTTTTTCTTTTATGTTGTTTATATTAAAATTACAAATGTATTAAAAAAATGTTTTTTCTTTACCATACCTCCACTTATTATTATCAAAATTATTAGATAACATTATTTTTATAAAGTAGCAATATTAAGTCTATTATTATTAAAATTTAATCTTGACTAATAAGATTATTTTTATTTATTTAACACCGCGTCTTACTACCCGTTTGGGTTATATGCTTAAGTACTAATTACGCTAATGGATTAGGAATTGGGAAGGTTGAATTTAGAGGAAGTGAACCCACATTTGCGTGGGGAGAGAGTGGAAAGCCATTTAGGGGAAAAAAAACTCAGTTCACACGACCGAAATTGGAACCTCGATCTCCCCGTACTCGGCAGTCTAGCTCAACACGACTATCGCGTTAGCTAATTACGCCACCGAGGCGGGTTGGTTAAAATTATTAAATTTATACTTGACGGAGTCTTATGAAAACCAATTTCCCCCCCTCGACAACAGGCCCTGGATCAACCCTTGATGATCAAAGTGAATACGACGGGGTGGAGCCAGTAAATATCTTACCCTAACTTAAGCCTAATTAACCACACCCTGGTGATGATAGTAATTATTCCCATTTCAAGAGAAATCCACCTGTACCAGCCGGGAATCGAATCCGAGACCTATAGGTCAACAGACAGACGCTCTCACCACTATACCAAGAAGCCGGTTTATGTAGGCCTACTTTTTCTTAGCACCATGTCTTAGTTCCAGTTCGGTTTATGCACTAATAGCGCTAATAGTTTAGGGATTAGGGTGGTTATATTTAATGGAAGTGTATCCGCATTTGTGTGTAGAGATAGTGGAAAAACATTTTGGAAAAAACCTCAGTACACTCGACCGAGATTCGAAACCCGATGTCCTGTCATCGGGAGTCTATTTTACCGGGAGAGTAGTGCGTTAGACCACGTGGCAACCGAAGCGTGTGTTTATGCACTAATTGCGCTAATGGCTTAGCTCGTTGTTCTCGTCTACAGTAGAACACTCATTGAACAGGTACTAAAGAAGAAAAAAATACCATGTGAAGTACGTACAGTAGATTCTGTGTATGATTAGTCAAATGGGGAGCGAGCGGGGAAGAACTTATCACAAGTATACTTTTAACAAGCTCTTCCTTCCCTGGCAACATTCTACGACACGACACTGGTTAATAGGATTATTGATCCAATGTCATATCCTCTTAAGTAACTAAATTATAGTTTTTCAATTATTTGTCGTGAGGGATGGATCGGGGTTCGAATACCGGTTGCGTGTACTGAGTTTTTTTCTAAATTTGTTTTCCACTCTCCCTCCATGCAAATTCAAGTATACTTTCTCTTAATTCAACCTTTTTTAATCCTTAACAGATTAGAGTAATTAGTAAATATGCTGATAGCCCAAATGGGTGGTGATACGTAGTGCGAAAAAATAAAATAATCCATTCAGTGGTGGAACGGTCTAAGGCGTCACTCCCGTAATTACCGAGAGATCGTAATTCCAATCCTTGTTGGGTTTACTTATTGTGGGTTTCCCTAAATGGTTTCCCACTCTACTTCCACGCAGATGCGGGTAGATTACTTCTAAAATGCTCCTTCCCTCATCCCTACCCCATTAGAGTAACTATCATCTATACGTATGGCTTGAACAGGTAGTAAGACGCAATGATGAAAAAATTAATAACAATAATATAAAACAAACCATGCCATGACACTAATCTTAATTAATGGTCAGTATTGAAGCAGGACTAAATAAAAAATAGTATTTTTTTCAAGTGTCCACTCCGAAGATGTGTGAGTCGAGTAAACAACTTTACCGTGGTCTCGTAAGTCGTATGTTTGGTGTTTTGTGCCCATTGATCTCGGTATTGAAGGGAATGGGGGCTGATGGGGGNGGGGGGGGGCAAGGGGACCAATAGCAAGAAGCGTCTGTATGAGACGTGCGTGCGTCGTACTCTCGTGTAATGACGACTGGGCACGCCCACTCTGACCAGAAGACCACGTGCTCGAATCCAAGTTCGGTGGGAATAAACAAACGTGGAAACCAACCAGACCAACTCATCCCTCAGTATAACCCTCATTGCTCAGGCATCAAACCCGCCTCGGTGGCGTAGTTAGCTAACACGCTAGTTTCGTGTTGAGCTAGACTGCCGAGGACGGGGATATCGAGGTTAGAATCTCGCTCGGGTGAACTGCGGGTGGTTCTTCTTAAATGGTTTTCACTCACCCTCCACGAAAATGCGGGTTCACTTCCTCTAGATTCAACCTTCCTAATTCCTAACTCATTAGCGTAATTAGTACTCAAGCGTATAACCCGAAAGGGTAGTAAGACGCGGTGCTAAGTATTTAGGCACCAACGTAAATACATGCCCATGTGAGGTGTTAAAAGCAACTCCTATATATAATTGGTCAAATGGGGACAGAGTGGATGAGAATAAAAAATGAAGAGCCGCTGAAAATAAAAATTGGAAACTGGCAGTTGGAAAACATAGATCAGTTCAAGAGCTTGCTAAACTTGCTGACAAAGGATGTCTACTGCAATAAGAAAATTAGTTCGAGGCTCGCTATGGCCAAGGAAGCTTTCAACAAGAAGAGGTTACTGCAGACCAGAGAGTTGAGTTTGGAACTAAAGAAGAAACTGATTAAATGCTACATTTGGAGCATCGCGCTGTATAGAGCATAGGACTCATAGAATAATATAATATTTAGCACCGCGTCTTACTACCCGTTAGGGTTATACGCTTTAAGTACTAATTACGCTAATGGGTTAGGAATTGGGAAGGTTGAATTAGAGGGAGTGAACCCGCATTAGCGTGGAGGGAGAGTGGAAAACCATTTAGGAAAAACCACCCTCAGTTCACCCGACCGAGATTCGAACCTCTATCTCCCCGTCCTCAGAAGTCGAGCTCAACACGACAAGCGCGTTAGTCAACTACGCCACCGAGGCGGGTGACTCATAGAAAGATAGAAAAGATATACTTAGAGAGCTTTAAAATATTTTGCTGGAGAAGATAAGGTGCACAAACAGGGGAAAAAATGAAGAATTCCTAAGAAGTGTGGGTGAGAAGAGAACCATTTTGGATGTGATTCTTTGGTACTAAGCAAACTGAATCAGACACATGCAAATATATTAGAAAGTAAGGTTGAGTCAAAGAAGAGCTTAGGAAGGATCAGGATTTAAATATTATAAGAGTTGAAGAAAAGAAGAAAATTCTGGAAGCTTAAGGAGGAGGCAGAGGACAGGGCGAATTGGAGGTCTAAGTTCACCTACAAAAGGAATGTACTGTACCTGTAGAAAGACAAACCAAATAACAATAATAATAATGTCAGTGTTTATTAAAGTTTAGATAATATCAATGTTACATAACAGACAAGTGCTTCTTTGTTTGTGTTGTAAGCCTGAGTCAACCAGCCAAATGCAAAAAGTTCATAATATTGTAATGATATTGGTTTGGATCCCTCTAAAATATGTAAAAAGAAATGGATGAAGGTAATTTTTCTTTAAAGTAACATATGTAGAGTATAATTTTATGATTCATCTATGAAGAAACACGTGATTTTCAGAAATAATGTGAAAGGATTATACCATTAGAATATATTTTTTATATAATTTTTTCTGTCAAAAGAACAACTCCGCAGTATTTAGAAAAGGGCGCCAATTCCCTATATCAATAAGAAGCTAGCCTTCACAACACACACCGCCAAGACTCTTTCAATTAGTTAGTTTTTACACTGGTCACGAGGGAACCAAGAGGCAAGAGGTATGTCATATATAAGCCACTTGTGCGTATGGTTAAGAGCACAAACAAACAAGACAAGCAAACATATTCGAGCTAACAAATACGAAATCCACATACTAGCACTAGCACTAGCAGATAAACACAGAATATAATAATGTACGTTAATATCAAAAGTGTGCATTGATATCAAACATTTAATTGGAATATGTATCAGTAATTAACATATGTCATTTGAATAAACCGTGTGAATCAACAGTAATCAATTATTCTCTTTCTTTCATTTAATAAATATACCGATTTAATTAGTGCTCGACCACGGAGCAATTAACAGCTAGTTAAACGGTATGTATTCCGTATAGTGATATTAGGCGCTCGCCCACGCAGCTATTATTATCACAGCAATACTATATATCTGAAAAAAAAACCACAGTGTTTTAATATTATAACTAAGATCAGCTCAATTTGTATGAAGTTACACATCAGGGTTTGAGAACCAGGTGAAACAATTGGAATAAAGATACAGCTTCTAACTATAAGAAGTATTGAAACTAGTTCAGTAGGAGCTGGCCGGGGGAGCTGGGCGGGGGTATTGCGTGAGTACGGGAGTACGCTTGAGAACCAGTTCGATGTCAAGTTAGACCACCGATGTAAACCTAGAGAAGGGACTGGACATAACCAATTATTATAACTGACTACATCCCATTTGGTTCTACAGTCTACAATGAAATTCACTAAAACTCCAGTACTACAATTTCAAAGCTCCCTCCGACCATACGTCCCAGAATTTAAGTCATCCTGACAACTTGCCCACGAGGAAAAGGGGTAACGACCATAGCGTATTAAAAATACGATTACTCTTTAAGCGAACTGTGAGATGCAGTGCGAAAAAAATAAAAAATAAATAACCCGCTTCGGTGGCCGCGTGGTCTAACGCTCTACTCTCGTGTGGGACTAGACTGCCAAAGACGGGGAGATAAGGGTTCGATCCCGGTCAGGTGCACCGAGGTTAGTTCCCATAAATGGTTTTCCACTTTCCTTCCACAAATGCAGGTGCATTACTTCTAAATGAACCTTCCTAATCCCTAACACATCAGTGTAATTAGTACGTAGGTGTATAACCCAAACGGTTAGTAAGACGCGGTGCTAAAAAAATAAACAAATTGATTTTTTGTTCTCCTTCATAAATAATAAGGGGAAAACATGTTAGTAACGTTTATTTATCATAAAAAAAGGCTTCATTTATTTTATGAGAATAACTTAATTTATACGGAGAACTTGACAGTAACCAAACTATTACTTTACAATAAAACAACCCAAACATGTTGTTGTTTTTTAAATTCAAATGTTTCCTTTTGATGTGTGGCGGCTACATAATCCAAACTTCCGGCTTTGTAAACGATCATTTCAAAGTGGGCCTTCTCTCTCCCCTTCCTACCTCATTCCCTCGGCACAATCGCCGCGCTTTTTATCGTAATTAAATATTCTCAGCAGGCAGTCTCTCCCTCCCTCGTATACCACAATATACTCACACATTGACACGCCTTTCTCTGGAACTGAATTCCGGCCGACAAACACCTCCATTGTTTTCAATTATTCATAAGTGATTCTCCCTGGAGACACACAATGGCCTGTCGATTCTTACCTCGACGGGTTTTTTTTCCCCTTGTTTTTTTCGATTGTACTCGGGATCATCTTCCACACTTGTCCGTTTCATCTCGAGATTCGAGACAGCTTAATGATATTCCGTTTGCGCTTACAACTTATCTGAAACCGATTGACACAAGAAATAAATTTTAAAAAATAACTTTATATTATTTCACCGGACTCGTCCAGTGTGTTGTCGTCACCCTTGCTGCGGTGGCTGAGTGGTCTGAGGCGTCAGACTAGCAATTGAATGTTTTATCTGTGAGGGGTATGTTTAGGTTCGAATCTTGGCTGGGTACACTAGCGGGGGTTTACCACATACGATTTATCACCATCCTCACTCTATAAAAATGCATGTGCACTTACTTTAATCTAACTTTCTCATCCTTACCCCTTTTATTAAACCGAGAATAAATAATGGTGATATCCGCTTCGGTGGACACGTGGTCTAACGTGCTAATCTCGTGACGGACTATACTACCGATGACGTGGAGATCGAGGTTCGAATTTCGGTCGGATGTATTGAAGGTGTTTTTTTCCAAAATGATTTTCCACTCTCCCTTCACTAAAATTCGCGTACACTTCCTATTAATATAACTCCCTAATCCCTAAAACCATTAATGTAATTATTATTATTATTATTATTATTATTATTATTATTATTATTATTATTAGCACCTCGTCTTACTACCCGTTAGGGATATACGCACTTTACGCTAATGTGTAATGGTAGGGTGATTGTGAGATGAAATGGAGGACCTACAGTTTAACGTGGAATTCGAACCACGGTGGAGGATTGGCATTCCATACATTCACAAGTTGTGACTAATACACGTCTTGTCAGAGGTGAAGGAAGGGTTTGGCAATCAGATAAATCTGTGCCGGAACCGAGGATTGAACCCAGGACCCCCAGCACAGAAGTCTGACATCTTACCCCTAGACCACCAGGTCACCTGTAATTAGTAAATAAACGTGTAACCCAGACGGCTAGTAAGATGCGGAGCTTTAAAACAATTATGTTAATGAACGTGATCATTAAAAAAAGTTTTTTGGTAATTGATAAATTATCTATCGTGTCGTGGCGTGCTGCCAGGGTAAGCAAGCCGAGCTTGGGATGACGTGTTCTTCCCACTACAGGGCCCCATTTGGCCAATCATACAAATGTGCTGTTCTACATGGAATTGTATTAAGACGTGTTACTTAAAAAAAGTATGGCTCATTTGTAGATCAACATTGCATAATGTTAATTATTTGAGGTATCTTACGTGCACTTTATGAGCCGACTGATTACATCAGTACAGGACTTAAAACTAACTTAATTTTATAACAAACCCAGCACCCTTATCCCTTAATATTTTTCTAGCACCGCATATTACTACCCATTTGGATTATAACCTTATGTACTAATTACGCTAATGGGTTAAGTATGAGTAAGGTTGAATTTAGAGGAATATACCCGCATTTGCGTAGAGAGTGGGAAACCGTTTAGGATAAACCACCCTTAGTACAACCGACCGGGATTGAACCACGATCTACCTGTCATCGGCAGTCTGTTCTATTGCGAGTAGCACCTTAAACCATGTGGCCACTGCAGTGGGTAATTCTTTAATTAATCTCTTTGTAGTTGGCTAACGCGCTAGTCGTGTTGAGCTGCTAGACTGCTGAGGACGGGGAGATCGAGGTTCGAATCTCGGTCGGGTGAACTGAGGGTGGTTGTTCCTAAATGGTTTTCCACTCTACCTCCACGCAAATTCGGGTTCACTTCCTCTAATTAAACCTTCCCAATTCCTAATCCATTAGAGTAATTATTACTTAAAAGCGTATAACCCGAACGGGTAGTAAGACGCGGTGCTAAATATTATATTATTATTATTATTATTATTATTAATCTCTTTGAAAGGAGATGCCATCAATTACAACCTATATAGTGTTTCAGTTATGTCGTGAATTGAAGCCAAAATTCTCAATTCAGTCTGCAGACACTTAACAAACTGAACTGATGTGTCTGGTAAAAGATTGCTAAAACTGTACCTGTAATGTGTTATTTCTTACTTGGACCCCATTTGACCAATCATACATAGTTTCTGTTTCACGCGTGGGGATATATTTCTGATGATACCTGGCCAATGAGTATTTTACTGAATGATAAGACCATTTTTTTATCACTTCGTCTTACTAGCTGTTCAGGCTATACACATATACGATAATTAATATAATGAGGCAGGAATGAGACATTTTAGAGGTAATCTACCCAGATTTGCGTGGAAGGTAAGTGAGAAATATTTTATGAAAAAACACCCTCAATAGATACAACTGGAGCTCGAAGCCCGATCTCCCCGTCGTCAAAAGGCCAGTCTAGCGCGAGATTAATGCCTTAGACCATTCGGCCACTGAAGCGGGTTGAGAATAACTCACAGGAACAGCTTAAAACTGTCCCTGCTTAACCTGGCAACACTCCTCGACACGATACTATCACGGGTTGACTCACCGAGGAAATAATAATGATTGTTAATGAGGCGGAGTTGATGAATAGCACTGTCTGAGGTGAGTCCCTCTGGACCGGTGGCGCCTGGGATTGTCATCTGGCGGGGGGTGAGAGGGGGACAGAGAACGCCTCAAGAAGCCGCCGCTATAAAACAAAACACGAGAGACGTGGCCGAGACAGGGGACGTGGCCGGAACCCTTAACACTCGCTAGAAGAAGTTCTAGGAACGACGGGCTGTGTCCCGCGTTCTGGACAGAGAGATTGAGAGAAGGAAAGGAAAAAGCGAAGTGAGAAGAAATGGGAGGTAGGGGAGAAAAGAAAGAGGAATGAAATAGTTATGTGAGACAGGGAGGTAGAAAGAGAAGGTGAAGTGAGTGGGGGATGAAGGGAAAAAGATAAGAAAGGAAAATATTGATAAAGGAGAAAGAGGAGAGAGGATTTAGAGAAGAAAGAGGGAGATAGAGAGAAAAAAGAAAGAAGAAAAAGAGCTAGAGAGAGAAAGGAAGAAAGGGAAATAGTAGGGATAAAGAAAGAGGGGCAAAAGAGAAAGAGAATAGAAAGAAGAAAGATTGGCTAGAGAGATAGGAAGGAATAATATAGAGAAGAAAGAGGGGCTAAATAAAGAAGAAAAAGAAAAAATAGAGAGAACAAAGAGGGGGTTAGAGAGAAGGGACGAAGAGAGAGAGAGATTGTAAAATGTATGGGAATATGAGCGAGGGGTGATGTGTTTGAATATAATTATTATTAGATTTTCAGGCACTTAGAACGCGTGGGTCACCATCGACTGGGACCTACCCCTATCAAGAGACATGTGGACCAAATGTAATCGTCTCCTCTAGTCTGGTTTGTCGGCGACGGGAAGGTCAGGATTCAAATCCCAGCAGGGTATACCGAGGGAGTTTTTTTTCTAAGTGGTTACCCATTCTTCCTCCACGTGGATTCGGGTACATTTACTTTAAATTTTACCTCCTTCCTCCCTAACCCATCAGCGTGATCAAATCCTGGTAGGCCAGATGGGTAGAGAGACGTGGAGCTTTAATAAAATACTGGATGGGGCCTCCTGTCCGTGGTAGCTAAGGAGAGTTGGAAACATTACTTAAACTACAAGCAAATGGGGGCTCACTTCCACTCAATTCTACCTTCCTCTTCTCTTCCCCATCAGTATAATTATGCAACTAGCTGAGCGTGTAGTAAGTCGAGAAGTATAGAAAACGAACCTCCTTAGCTTAGTATATTCATGATACATCCCGTGGCGTGTCGTGAAGCGTTGCCAGGGCGAGAAGAGCTTGTTAATACTTTATTATTATTACTATTATTATTATTATTATTATTATTATTATTATTATTATTACCACGTCTTACTACCCGTTCGGGTTATACGCACTTACGCTAATGTGTAATGGTAGGGTGATTGTGAGATGAAATGGAGGACCTACAGTTTAACGTGGAATCCGAACCACGGTGGAGGCCTGGCCTTCCCCACATTCACAAGATGTCTTGTCAGAGGTGAAGGAAGGGTTTGGTAATCAGATAAATTTATGCCGGGACCGGGGAATGAACACCGGCCGCCAGCATAGAAGTCTGACACCTTACCCCTAGACCGCCAGGTCACCTTAATACTGTACCTTTGATATGTTCTATCCCGTTCAGTCCCCATTTGACCAATCCTAAACGAGGCTCTATGCTACATAGCTCACATTATAAATGATACCTGGCCAGTGAGTGTCCTACTGAGTGATGAGAACATGACATCACAGGTACAGTGTCATCAAGTTATTTTTACCATGGCAGCAATCAACCCCACGCCACTGGATATATAATATTGTTATGTGTAAATATGACTCTATATGATCCACTTTTAACCACGGACGTAGTGGGCGTTATAATTTGAACACTTCTCGGATGTGAAAGAACGCAAATTAAGCGTAGAATGTGTATGTGACTGTCATGTGCATGTGCTATTGACGGTAGTGAGGGGCGTATTGGTCACGTTTCATAGACAGACACAGGTGGTGGTGTGTTACACCCTCTGGCCCATCGTCTTGTGAGTTAGACCTCTAACACACTTCTTTGCTGGGTTAAATTCTAATACTCTTGTAGGGTTATACTCTTAAAACTATTACTTGTTGGGATAGTCCTCTAGTACTCTTACTTGTTGGGATAGTCCTCTATGTACTCTTACTTGTTGAGATAGTCCTCTAGTACTCTTACTTGTTGGGATAGTCCTCACTTACTCTTACTTGTTGGGATAGTCCTCTAGTACTCTTACTTGTTGGGATAGTCCTCTAGTACTCTTAATTGTTGGGTTAGTGAGTTTGTTTCTCTACCCATCTACGAAATGATTTGCATTAGCGGTGAGCGTTTAGGCACACATATTGTCTTTGTTGAAGTACGTTTCCTATATAACAAAAAATAACCGACCACCGCGAACAAATACCTACAATTATCTAGGGCTTCATTTCTGGGAGAGGGAACCAGTTTACATTACATGTAGGCCTATCAAAGATTACAATAAATAGTAATAGGGATGATAATTTACGTTTCAATCAATAATCAACATTTATTTATTTTTTCATTTAACATATTGAAAAAGTTATTTTTATTTTTAATTAATTGTAATATCACAAACACCTTCCTCTAAAAAAAAAACTTCTCCTATAATAAGTGCGAGCCTGACCCCTAAAGAAACCATATTTTTTCAATAATGGTTTGTACGAGCGTTTTCGTTTTATTGTTGGGATATTGAAAGTTGAGATAGATTTTCACTCAAATAATTTTTTTTTCCTTTGCGTCTTACTTACTACCCGTCGGGGTGGTCACATTTAATTACAGAAATGGGGTAGGTATGAGAAAGTTATAATTTAGAGGAATTTTACCTGTATTTGCGTGTGAGGGAAAGGGGTGGGGGGGGCAATATGAAAAAAAAACTTCAGTTCATCTGACCTAATTCGAACTCTGACCTTCCCGTCACCAGCGAACCAAACTAGAGGATTGAAACCATGCATTCGATGACTAATTAATAAACCTCCACGTGGAAACATCCACGCAAGATATCCAAAATGAATACTCGTTGCAGTTGTCACGAATAGACGTCACGAATAAAGAAAATACCACTTGCGAAAGTGAGACATGATCGGAATGACTTTTGTGTTATTTTTCAAGTGGGCGGCGGAGAATGCGTTGTGATTTCATAACTGTACTCTACCTCACCGCACGACCATTATTGCTAGGGCTTGTTTTATTTTTTATTGATGGGCGTTAATGACAATGGCCGGAAACCTTCGAAAGTTATCTTGAATTACAACAATACTTAATACATCAATTTCCTAATCCCATAAACCTGTCCTCATTACAATACATGGAACAATTACAAAACTCATAATTTAACAGTCTATTTTATTGAATAGTCGTGTGGAAAAATAAAACCTGTGGGAGAAATGTATTAGCGGCTCAACTCACGATTATTTTTTTTAGTTGCTTAAGTGTGTCATTTCCGTTTTGCCCCTTACACCCCCTTTTTAATTTAATGTAGCCTTGTACCGGTAGTGGCACTGCGATCGCTCGATTCGTTCAAAGAAGCGAGCATTGACTTACACAACATCACACTCGAATAATTCCACCCTCTTTCGCCCCCTTCCAACCCCTCCCCCTCCAAAGCGTCTCCCGCTTTGTAAACACATTTTCGTAACGCTATGAACGGAATGAATAAAATTGTTCAGTGGATCATAAATTTCTAAATGTATTCATTGCTTTTACTCTTATGATTTGGCTTGAAGAGAAAATTTGGTCGGGAAGAGATGGTTAGTTTTCCTAGAGGTCGATTTGGAGGGGAGGAATGCAGAGAAAGAAAGAGAATTGAGCAAGGAAAGTAATTTGCAACCCAAATGAGATGTTGCGCTTATGAAGTCGCTTATGCACCTTCTGAGTATTTAGAGGCAAATGAGAGAAGATCAAAGTAATTTGGTTGTCAAAAGTTATACAAAGCGCCATTATCTGCCTTTTCCGCATTATGATTCATAATATCAAATTGTTACTTTACATTTAAATTTTCTCAATCAACGTCAAAATAAATTAAGAGATTTTAAGTAATTATTTTTATTGAATAATGTATGACTCATTATGTACCGTATTACATTGTTGGGAGAATCATCCTCCATATCCCTATAATAAGATTCCATTTGTGAGAAATCGAAATTAAGATGAAAGGCCGAAGTTTTATCGTTGACTGGGAGTGTTTATTTTACACACTGTGCAGTCAAATTATCACTATAGTATTAAGCTTGTAGTGAAGTTTATATTACATGAAAAAGCAATAATAAAGGATGGAGGCTTGAATAGATAGCTATGATGATGAAAAATTAATAATTAACAAAAAAGAGTAAGACTAACAACGACCATAAATGATTTTTATTTTTAATTACTTCATTTATAATGTGTGTTAGTTTTACACTTTTTTGTGCAATATTAATTATTCATCAAGCTATCTATCTATTCAAGCCTCTATCCTGTAGCATCAATATGGCAACACTGCAAGTTGTCCGTCACTTCTCAGATATTTCAAGCATGTAGTACCGTAGATTTTTATTTGTGTTTTATGTGTTACTCTTATTTATGTATGTGTATCTTTATATTAAAAAGGAATATTTCCACAAATTTAAAAACTATGTGTAACTGTGAAAGTATAAATAAGTTGGAAGGGTGAAAAGTGTTTGTCCCTATCTAGCCCTAGCCTAACTATCCTTTCAGGATTCCTTCGCTATTGCTAACTTTACATTAATGTACAGTGTTTTTACACAGTCTCACCATAGAGAAATGTGTTATTCCTTTCTCTATGGTCTTACTACACAGTTCCAAGCCATTAGGCAATAATTCATTTTATTATATAGAATCAGTAAAGTTATAGTTTATTAAAATAGTATTTATATTGTAATTTAAGAAATAATATTAACGAATAATAGTAGGCTATAAAATGGTACTGCCATTAATTTATGCTTTAAAGTTCTTCGTAATGTTGATCTCACCAAAAATGATTGAGAGTGATAGAAAGGCTCTTTGTTTGAATAAAATACTACTAATTTAGGCTGATGAGTAGACCTAACGTAAATCGTACGGTAATTATATTATTTAAGTACCTATGTATAAAGATTAATTTATTAGTTAAGAATTATTAAAAACACTAAATATTATGAACATTCAAATCTTTAAATAAATTGCGTTGTTAGTTTTTCCAAAATAGATCAATAGAGAAAAGAATTAAACTAGTCATTGTTGTTTAAGTGTGATAATGTTTAGAGAGGATAAATATTGTATTTTTCTCGGGTGAGATAGACGAAAGAGATTGTTCCCTTTGTGTCACGTGATATTTTCGTTCTTTCCTTTCTTCTCAGGTAATGCATTCAAAATAGAGATGCAATCAGTCTTCTTGGAGAGGTGTCCGTCCACCCTTTCAATTCCACCGCCGCCTTCTTGAGGCATGCTAATAGTCAACCATGTTTCATTGTTGGTCGCGACAGAAGTGGAGCCATCTGTTAGTGCTGGCGACAACTACATTGAGCACTGCGTTCTAATGCCACGCGATATAATGGCTGTCTTTATGATAACGATGTAAACAGGAGCCGTAATCATCATCCAGGCAGAGTGCTCGTAGCGTGTAGAGGTATTTTAAATAATTATAACTACTGAGCACTACAACAGTATAAGTAAACAAAACTAAAGTATTTAAATTATTTTCAAGTACGATTAATGCCAAAATCATTACATTTAAATACAATAATCAAACGAAACCAGCTATAAACAATACTAAAACCACTTTTATATAAAGTTATATGATCTGTCAATTTTTATATATATTATTAGTACAATAGCAGTAATAATCAGTGGCGGCTCGTGTATAGGCACTGCGGAACTGCAGCACCCTCTATTTCCACTTGATATTATCGATAACATTTAATATAATGAGTCTATTTTTCTTTAATTCTTTATTTATTTTTGTAGTACAATATATATTCCTTAAGCTAATCTCAGTACTTCAGTAGCCATCCCCCAAGAAAATTCGATTAATTCGTTTCGCTAATTTACTAAAAACTCAATTCATATAAAGTATAAGTTATTACAATATATAATAATAGAATGCACTGAAGATGTGTAGAATTTATGGGGTATATTTTAAGACCAGACTTATGATTTTAATTAAAAAAGTTTACAGTTTCACGAAATATTAAAAATTTACAAAATTACAAATGGGTAAATAGTACAGAAATAATATTAGATATGTTGTACGCAAAACCACTAACGTTATTTAACTTGATATACTTAATAACAATAAATACAATTCCAAATATCTTCTAGGGGCATTTAATACTTAAATCTATTCTTGACCTCTAGTGCTCCTTAAATTTTCCTCCATCATTCCAGAATTTCATTTTGACTTAAGTCTAAAATGTATGCCCCCTCCTATACAGTGTACAGTATTGTACATAGTTTTTTTTTACCGCATTTCACTGCCCTTTCGGGTTGTACGCATATTTACTAAATGCGATTGGTTTTGGATGAGCAAGGTTGAATTTAAAGTAAATGTACCCGCATTTACTTGTAGAGAGAGAGAGAGAGAGAGTGGAAAACGATTGAGGGAAAATAATACTCAATATACTTAACTGGGAAATAAGTAGTCTAGTTAATAAGCTTTGTTTTACCTATACAAGTTATATAGTTTTTTTAAATATGAAAAATCGTTCCAGAGTTCAGTCGGGTTTACCAACCACTAGTCCCGTCTATTATATTAGATTACATGTCGGTGGACATGTCCCATTGTTGCACTGAGTAGGCTATAGTAATATTTCTCTCCATCTAACCGTGTTGATGGTTATATAAGAGCAAGAGTGGGGAGGGGAGAAGGAGGTATTAAGGGGGTGGGGGAGATGGGAAGAAAACGTGATAACAGAGTCTCATTGATCTCTCTGGTCTTTCTCTTTCACCTTCATCTTTACTCTATGACATTCTTTCTCTCTTTCCTTTGTCTCTCGTTGGCCTTGGCATGGGGGGGGGGGG
>CABFOW010002430.1:28257-40104 GCA_902141385.1 Timema californicum | reverse complement strand
GGGGGGGGGGGGGGGGGGGGATTATCACATTATTCATAACCTACAAAAACACTCACACCCATTGGGCGCGAGTGACAAAAAAGAAAATATTAGATCAAGCTATGGAAACGTAGAAAAAAAAAATAGGAACCTTTACGATGTGTCACTTAGCGAATTGATCGATGTTTTGTAAACACACGACTTTAGAAAACCTTGGGGAAAAAATAAGCTGTTGTTTATTAAACTATTTCGTACTCATTTCTAAGCCCTTCAATTATATTACATTTGTTTATTTTATTATATAATAGTCTGAAACCTTAGATCAACCGGTAGCATATCTTACTATTGAGCTTAGGGTCTCGGGTTTGATAACCAACATATCCAAAACATTAATCATGGGTGAAATGTAATTAAATGACGTCTTTGGGACCAAATGTTGTGTTTGTTCTAGTAATAAGATATTTTGTAGGTCTTGTGCTTATATAATAGGTGTTTTCAGAAAGTGCAGAATACAGGTTGAGGACGATAATTTAGATATTGCCGCGAGCAACATTTCATTTGACATGGCTAATGACTTTATATGTTTAGGGACGGTTTTAACTAGCCTCCAATAACGATATTATAGTAGAAATTAGGAAAATATTTAATTCAAGGAATGCATGCATGCTATTACTTGGTCAGTAAGTTGTTAACATCTCGCCTGATGTCCAGGAATGTAAAACTCAGAATATACAAAACAATAACTTTACCGGTTGTTCTCTATGGTTGTGAAACGTGGTCTCTTACATTACGTGACGAAAATATATTCAGGCTGTTCGGAAACAAAGGGCTTAGGAAGATATTTGGTCCAAAAAGGGATCAGTATACTGGGGCGTGGAGGAGGATACATATTGATGAGTTACGTACCTTGTACTCATCATAAGACAATGTTAGGATAATCAAGTCTCGTATATTACGGCGGGCAAGACATGCGACACGCGAATTTAGAACCTTGTTCAGGGTACTGACTGGTAAAACCAATGGGAAGAGTCCGTTGGGAAGACCTAGACACAGATGGGAGGCTAACATTATAATGGATCTGAAAGAGATATAGTGTAATGAGGTGGACTGGATAGAATTAGCTTAAGGTTTTGAATACATTTTAGCGCGATAATCTGCAGCCATCGCTGCAACTATCCACTTGTCTTATTTAATTTGATCATTTGTATGATTTTTTAAGTATTGATTTTATCTGACCGCCTCTCTGGTTTAGTGGTTACGGCTCTTGGCTACATACAGATCCTATGAAGATACGGAATTTTATTTTCGATATATATGATATTGACCCGCGATACGGCGCCAATTAAAATGATACGGTTTTATATTGAGATATTGCCCTGGGATTGAGCACTATTTATAATTATATCTGGGTTTTTATGGTGATGACGCGTAAATGCCTTACTGCGCACTTGTACACGGTGATGTGATCTTATTACATATGATACTTATAATTATGAAATGAGCAAGACTTTTGATGTTGCAAACGATTTATTTATATCATTAGACCTTCGGTACTGAAGATATAATATAAAATGACACAGCTTTTGTTAAATTACGGATAGATATAGTGTGGTATTACACGTTCCGCGTTCTGAGTACTCTGTGCTGTGTATATTTATGTTACTTCTATGTATTCGTACGCAAAAGCTGCTTATATATGACCTACCCCTTGCCTCTTGGACCCCTTGTCAATAGTGTTAAAACTAATGGAAAAACTCCTGGCAACCTGATGTTGTGAAGGCTGGCTTCCTATTGGGTAGAGGGAGCCAGCACTTCACATGATTTTTATAAATGCAACGGAGCTGATCTTTACTATTTTTTTAATTTTATTTCACATACAGTTCTTTAAAGAAAAATACACTTCATTCATGATTTTTTAATATATGAGAGGGGTCAAAAACAGTATCATTACAATCCTTAGCGCCAGGGCTCAATCCTCGGCGCTTCCAGATTTTCTGTAAAGCAATGGGTCTGGAACGGGGTAAACTAAGCCTCTTGAGGACAAATGAGGAGCTACTTGAAAGAAAAAAGTAGTGGTTTCGGTCTAGAAAACTGATATTAACGGCCGAAGGGTTCATTGTGTTGACCAAATGACACCGTCTATCCGCAGAAGTTGTCTCTATCTTCCTCAACAGACGGTGGCCGCTTGGTTGGTATGGTTCAGTTGTGGGATGATGATACAGAGTTTTTTCTATCAAAAGTGGCAACTGAAGTTATTATTATTATTATTATTATTATTATTATTATTATTATTATTATTAGCACCGCGTCTTACTACCCGTTCGGGTTATACGCGCTTACGCTAATGTGTAATGGTAGGGTGATTGTGAGATGAAATGAAGGACCTACAGTTTGACGTGGAATCCGAACCACGGTGGTGGCCTGGCATTCCTCACATTCACAAGATGTCTTGTCAGAGGTGAAGGAAGGGTTTGGTAATCAGATAAATCTTTGCCGGGACCGAAACTGAAGTTAACATGATTTGAATTATGAATATATTATGAGCATTATTTTAGTAACGTTTGTAACTGTCAACATAATTTATTTTTAATACAATTGTTTCTCTATGTTGAAGACACGAGAAGTCCGGTCACTGTGAATGATTCCTGGTACATGTGTGACGAAAGTGACAATGAAGATGACTAAGTTGTAAAAAAAAAAAATCCCAGGTCGTAGGTCACGTCAGCGCGCCAATGACTGAGGAACAATGCTCCTGTAACGGTGACGCCCCCCCCTTCTTCGCCAACTCTTTGTCACCACAGCACACGAGACAGTCACGAGGTAATGATTGTGGAGGGAGGAGGATTGCTATTCACGGCTACCGAGCCAGGTGTGTTTTAAGTGCGGTAATTGAAGTACTGGCCGTGATTGTCCTGTCAGATGAGATACAATGGTGTGCGCTGGCTACTGTGGCTGCGTGACAAGTGACACACACTGTGACGGAATGTCACACTATCCCTGCGGCATTCCCTTTGGCACTAAGACATTCCTGTTTGGTTCGTAAACATTCTTGTTTAGTACTGAGACATTACCTTTTGTACTAAAACATTCTTGGTCAGTACTAGAGCATTCCCCTTTTCACTACAATATTTCGCTTCAGTACTGAGATATTATTCCTCTTTGCACTATAACATTCCTGTTCAGTACTGGTACATTCCCTTTTCACTACAATATTTCACTTCAGTACTGAGATATTCCTCTTTGCACTATAACATTCCTGTTCAATACTGGTACATTTCCTTTTTCACTCAAATATTTCGCTTCAGTACTGAGATATTATTCCTCTTTGCACTATAACATTCCTGTTCAGTACTGGTACATTTCCTTTTTCACTACAATATTTCGCTTCAGTATTGAGATATTATTCCTCTTTGCACTATAACATTCCTGTTCAGTACTGGTACATTCCCTTTTACACTTCCTTATTTCACGTCAGTACTAAGATATTCCTTTTTGCACTATAACATTCCTGTTCAGTACTGGGACATTCCCCTTTTCACTCAAATATTTCGCTTCAGTGCTGATATATCGATTTTTTTACTAAAACATTCCGGTTTAATATCTGAGCATTCTCTTTTTCACTGCAATATTTCACTTCAGTACTGAGATATTCCTCTTTGCACTATAAAATTCCTGTTCAGTACTAGTACATTCTCTTTTTCACTCAAATATTTCTCTTCAGTACTGAGACATTCCTCTTTACACTCAAACATTCTTGTTTAGTTCTAAAACATTCCCTTTTCCACTACTATATTTCTCTTTAGTACTGAGACATTCCCTTTTTCACTAAAACATTCTTGTTTAGTTCTGAAATATTCCCTTTTCCACTACAATATTTCACTTCAATACCGAGATATTTCCTTTTGTGCTAAAACAATCTTGTTTTGTTCTGAAACATCTCCTTTTTCATTACTATATTTCTCTTTAGTACTGAGACATTTCCTTTTTCACTAAAACATTCTTGTTTGGTTCTGAAATATTCCTCTTAGTATTAAAAGATTATATTTAACGTATTAAAATTTCCATTGATGTTAAAACAATTTTTTTAGATATTTCTCCTGGTGCTAGAAAATAATTTCTTGCGCAATAACATTACATTTTATTTAAAAACATCCAAACTTGAACAAAGAATACCTCTTGACTTAGAACTGCAATAATACTAAATAAATTTGTGATAAATGACAAGTATATGAGAATTTACAATTCGAGTGTTATTGATTTTATTGAATTGTTTAAAGTACTCTTAAATTGCACGAATTATACAAACTATAGTAGGATTTGGTAGGAAGAACTGTTTATAAACTACAGATATATTTTTATGGTCAACATTGGTTACATTTCCCTATATTATTAATATTATTCTATAGATATTTATAGTATCTATCATACGAGATGGCTGTCGAATTATATGAATTGACGTATTAATACATTAACATTATATCAGTAACTTTTATAGCTGTCAGATAGTGTTCTTCCTACCAAAGTCCTGCTGTAGCTTTATCTACGACAGCCTGATAGCAGGGCGAACCCGTGCACACTGCACATTTAGTAAATATATTTGCCTGCACTATCCGGGATCAAACCAGGGTCATCTATATTTGGGGTGGGTTTTTCTATCTAATTATCCACTTTACCACAAGTATGTGGTAGATGCTATTTTACAATAGGCAATGCAGTTTTTGTGATACTGATACATAAACTACTTTTTTATTGAAATTATTTTAGAGACGAAAGAATGCGTTGAAAATATGTTTTTAGCGTTTTTATGTATGTATTTCCTTTATATTTAAAAAAATCCGATTTTTTTAGCCCCACGTCTTATTATTATTATTAGTATTAGTATTATTAATATTATTATTATTAGCACCACTTCTTACTACCCGTTTGGGTTACACGCTCTTACGCTAATGTGTAATGGTAGGGTGATTGTGAGATGAAATGGAGGACCTACAGTTTAACTTGGAATCCGAACCACGGTGGTAGGCCTGGCATTCCTCACATTCACAAGATGTCTTGTCAGAGGTAAAGGAAGGGTTTGGTAATCAGATAAATCTTTGCTGGGAGCGAGGATTGAACCCCGACCGCCAGCATAGAAGTCTGACACCTTACCCCTAGACCGCCAGGTCACCTCACGTCTTACTACCCGTTCGGATTATACGCCTACATACTAACTACGCTAATGGTTTTAGGGACGAGGAAGATATATTTAAATGAAGTGTACCCGCATTCGCGTGGAGGGATAGTGAAAAAAACATTTGGCAAAAACCAGCCTCAGTACACCTGACCGAGATTCAAACCTCAATCCCACCCCGTCAATGGTAGTCTACTGCGAGAGTAGCGCGTTAAACCACGCGACCGCCGAAGCGGGTAAATTTTTTGTTTCTAAGTCATAGTGTGGGTTAGCTTGAACATGTTTTTAGCAATACTGTATATGTATTTTATTTATTCAAATTGTTGTATAAAATTATAACCGTAAATGTTTTTTATAATCATTTTTCTAGCCATAGTGTAGGATAATTTGAAACGTGTTTGTCTCGATTAAGACTTGAGGGTAGAAGATGTGGGGGGCGTGAAGGGGTGGGGGGGTGGGAGGGTGAAGAAGGCATGTAGAAGCAATCAACCCAACGAACAGCCACAATAATAAGGATCCTCAAGTTAACATACGCAAGGGAAATCTACGAGAAGAAACACTTTACATAATTCAATGACTCGAGGAGTGAGCCAGTCGGTCGGAATACAATTATTTTATTGTTTCGCTCTAGAGTTTATATAGAACGTTTGTTCTTAGAGAGTTTTTTTTTGTTTTGTTTTTTTAGTTCATACATTTTAATACATGGGTTATTTAATGACTAAATAAATGATATAGGGGTGAAGAGGGTAATATAGATAAAGTTCAGTCACTCGCTTAATTTGTTTTTAAATCTCTTATCATTGAATCCTATTTTCTCCTACCAAATAGAAGAAGTGACGATTACAATTTACAAACAAAGTTAAATAAATAAGTTTTGGGAAGGATGAGACATAAGAGAAATATATAAGTTTAACAAATCAGTTTAATTAAATATAAACAAGAGAAATAAAATTACATACGTTTTAAATTAATATTAGATCAAACAGTCCATTGTTCTTATAGATAACTTCATTCAGTTATCATAGTTGTATACTCCCCGATAGGCAGGAATAGAAAAAACTCCTTGATGATTAGGAACTAACAGACGAAATATTAAACATATAGGCTATTTTAGATTAGCAACTCTAGAAATAAGGATCCACGCTAATTCTCCTAGCTAATAACAGACTAAGACCTGAAAGGTATATTCATGAATTATAGTGAATGAAAATAAGGGGTATTAAATCCTAATTTTATAGAGTTCCTGTGAAGAAAGTTATATAAGCTATCTACAGTAGCCCCATGGCTTCTTTGGTGCTGACTGACGGCTTTGAAAAGTTACCAGACCAAATTATGTATCCCTACACCGAACCATATGATCTGCATAAACACGTGTTTAGCAGCTGTCACTTCTGACAGTCCAAATTTAGGTATATACCTACATTTTGACTGTCAGAAGTCAGCTGTGAGATGTCATTCAGCACCAAAGAAGCCATGAGGCTACTGTAGCTTGAGTTAACTCCATAGAGAGTTACGAAAACCTAAGAATAAACTCTTAGAAGAGGAACAAGCATATTACAAATAGTAAATGGTGAGCTATCAGGCATCTATGCGGTTAAATTACTATTACCGGTCAATTCCTAATTTGTCCTGCCTGGACATTCAATAGTATACTCGTATATATACTCCCACCCATTCTTGGACACACAATAAATAATACAAACAATATTTATTTTACTCGATACAAACGGCGCCAGAATGAGGGCCGGAGACAAATCACTATCCCTGCGGGCCACTACTACGACCTTGTAGTGCTCCCACAGGTTGCGTACCGTAAATAGATACACTAAGAAGAATTAATAGTGACTGCTCTATGTGTTTTTTTAACTAAATAATTTATCACTCTCCTTCCATACAAATGCAGATACATAGTCTCTAAATTCCACCTTCCTAATCCCTAACACATTAGAGTAATTAGTACAAAGGCGTACAACCCGAACGATTATTGAAACGTAGTGCTAAAAAAAAAACAGTAATATGAATTGAATGTAGGAAGTAAAATCAATTTTACACTGCCTAATGTGTGCTTTTTATTCCTCAAGTGCCTATTCTGGTACCTATATATCATATTTTTGATGCTTATATGCCTGCCTATATTTAACATTTTTGGTGCCTAAGAATCCCCCTCCCTACGGATTAGGCTACAATATTTGAAAAAGAAGGAAGCAGAGGGTATGAGGAGGCAGTTTTAAAACTCATACTTAGTAAAGACACTTCCATTGGTCGACTATTGATCCTCAACTTGGCAGCATTTAATTTTAAGCCCACTTTAATTAACTAATAATAATACGGCTTTAATGTCTAACCCTTCTCATGTAACTAAACGAAATTCTCAGTTAAATGAAATTATTATTGTAACTAAACAAATTATACATAAATACTGGTTCTAATTCAGTATATGTAAAACTCTGGAAACGACGATGATTTTATTATTATTATTATTATTATTATTATTATTAGCACCGCGTCTTACTACCCGTTCGGGTTATACGCACTTACGCTAATGTGTAGTGGTAGGGTGATTGTGAGATGGAATGGAGGACCTACAGTTTAACGTGGGATCCGAACCACGGTGGAGATCTGGAATTCCACACATTCACAAGTTGTGATTAATTAATACACGTCTGGTCAGAGGTGCAGGAAGGGTTTGGTGGCAATCAGATAAATCTGTGCCGGGACCGAGGATTGAACACCTTACCCCTAGACTATCAGGTCACATGACAATGACTTTATGGGCCAGTTTCATAGTCAAATTTAGTACGCCTCAAGTGCGGCGCTACACTAAGTACATGACAACACCTACCTAAACCAGTAGAACGGCCCATTCCATTCGAGTTTAGGTAGGTGTCGTCATGTATTTAGTGTAGCGCCGCACTTGAGGCGTACTAAATTTGAATATGAAACTGGCCCTATATCTGGATCTATAACAGAGACAAATTAAATGTATAGCGAAGAAGGCACGTGCACACCATAAAAAACAAATCTAGTACTAAAGTGACATTTCTATAACTATTGATTGGTACACTTCACTTGAAGTATTATTATTATTTAGCACCGCGTCTTACTACCCGTTCGGGTTATACGCACTTACGCTAATGTGTAATGGTAGGGTGATTTGAGATGAAATGGAGCACCTACAGTTTAACGTGGAATCCGAACCACGGTGGAGACCTGGCATTCCTCACATTCACAAGAGGTCACTTGAAGTAAAGTTACGTGAGAGTTATCTTCCAAACAGCCTCAGCGATATTTTACCCTGAACATGGTACGATTCTTGGATAGCCCAGTGGTACGGGTTCGATCACAGTGTCCAGGTATAATTTTCCAACTATACTCGATTAAATTTGAAAGATAACTCTGCTTACCCTGGCAAACACCACACGACACGTCACTTCCCTACATCATCCCACTCAACATTCCCGAAAAGTTCGCTCTGAAGGGGAAAACCAAATTAAAGAAATCCTTGCAACAATTTTTTTTTTTAATGTGTGCGCTATTTGATCCCCCGTAGCCGCCCTTGCGCGATGATTGCACGCCGTTTTGTGAGAGTGTAACCGAGTTATTAGCGAGCTGGCGTTAATCCGCGTCCCAGCAGGAGAGCAATTTGTGAGACCGAGGTGTGATCACTGTGTAACAACCGCGGGGGGTGCTTTCGCGCATGCGCAGGGGAATAACCGCACATATACCAGGGGTCATACATAATAAAACACGTAACTCTGTTTCAGTGGCAGCTCGTAGCTAAAATTAGTGGGGGTGCTGCTCCAGAAAATGTTTAACCTTTGTTTTAAAATTGTGTAAAAGGAAAAAAAATGTATAAAAAGAAAATTTATTCAGGAACTTAATAAAATCTTAGAAAAAACATTTTTTTTTTTACTTACTTACTTTAGCTTAAATTGTCACAGTTCAAGCTTGATCTATTCATTTAAAAATGAAACCCATTCTTCTTGTTTTAATTTGCGCAAAAAGTTCAATAATTTTCTCCTTGATCTCTGGATGACAATTGAGGAAATTTTTCTCCATTGAAAGTACTGCAATCGCATTTAGTCTTTCTGTTAAATAAAATAACTGAAAAAAGAATGAATCAAATAGAATATCCGAATAGCTGGAAGCAGAATAATAATCTAATTCTACACTCTTCTACACTTTATCACATTCAATAATACGCTACATGGTTTTTAAGCACAACACACGCTGAGTAAAAAAAATAATTTTTTCCACTATCATGCCAGAGCCGGCACTGCGAGAGCAACAGTGCTCTCTCTCTACCTGGCAGTCCCGCCTTCCACCCCACCCCTACTATGTGCGCATGCGCACAACAGTCAAACACAAAGTCGCTGGCACTGTGAAGCGCACAGTTTCATACAAAGATTTTTGTATCTTTTTCATAAACTCGGGGATGGCTACTGAAGTACTGAAATTAAGCTTAAGGAATATATATTGCACTACAAAAATAAAGAAAAAATTAAAGAAAAAAAGGACTCATTATATTAAATGTTATCGATAATATCAAGTGTAAATAGGGGGTGCTGCAGTTCCGCAGTGCCTATACATGAGCTGCCACTGCTCTGTTGAGAAGGGGGAGCGGAAGCTCTAATGTGGAAAGGTGGGTGTACGTCGCGTTTAATATCCGTTCAGGCTATACTCCCATATACTAATTACTATAATGTGTTATGGATGAGGAAGGTTGAATTTAGAGTAAACGCACCAACCTTTGGTTTTCCACACACACACACACACACACACACACACACACACACACACACTACACGCAAATGTGGGTACACTTCCTCTAAATATAACCTTCATAACCTCTAAAACAATTTGCATAATTAGTCCATAATCGTAGTCTATAACCCGAACGGATAGTCTGAAGCGGTGCTAAAAATTATATATATTAGTGAGGGAAAACCACCCCTTCTTCATTCGGCCCAGATTCGAAACCAAGATATCCGTGTAAAAAAGAAACCCAGTATATTGCGGTCTTGATGCTTTAAACAGCGTGGTCGCTGGTTCGTGTAACATTTTATTTTATCATCACGTCTTACTACCTGTTCAGGTTATACGCATATATAATACTTACACTAATGGTGTAGGGATGAGGAAGGAAGTATTTTAAAGATGATCTACTCGCTTTTGAGTTGAAGGAGAGTGGGAAACCACTTAGGAAAAACCACCTGTTAGGGATTAGAGCCCCGATATCTCCGTCATCGGCAGTTATTTTAGTTAATTTAAATTCTAACAAATTTAGTTTAAATACTAAAACATTAGTCCAAAGCTTCCGAACCGTTGTGAAAACATCTTAAGTAGGGTCAATGTATTTGGCCGGACGAGTATTTGAGATCGTCGTTAGCGGATGATATTGCAGTTATATAGCAGTATGTTCGGTAAGGGAGGGGCTGAGTCGATAAAGTGGGGGAGATTAAAGTGTTGGGAAATTTGCGCCGCACCCCAGGGGGCTCCTCACAATTACAGTGTCCCCGATACAGTGGGAGGGCCCCGTTCTCCAGAAGATACATGATTCACTCTTTCTTGAACAGCGTGGTTCACATACGCTCTATGCACAAACGTGGACAGACACGTATCCAAAATAAGTGGATTTTATAATTCTGTCTGCCCCCCATGTCAGTCCACTTTTTTTTGGATTCGTGTTCACATAAAACGTAAGGATTTGTCATAATCTCGGGTTAGATTTTTTTCACGCTCACAATATGTAATTTCTCTTGATATGAGTAAGTAAAGAAAAAAACTATTATTATTATTAGCACCGCGTCTTACTACCCGTTCGGGTTATACGCACTTACGCTAATATGTAATGGTAGGGTGATTGTGAGATGAAATGGAGGACCTACAGTTTAACGTGGAATCCGAACCACGGTGGAGACCTGGCATTCCTCACATCCACAAGATGTCTTGTCAGAGGTGAAGGAAGGGTTTGGTAATCAGATAAATCTTTGCCGCGACCGAGGATTGAACCCCGAACTCCCAGCACAGAAGTATGACACCTTACTCCTAGACCGCCAGGTCACCCTAAGAAAAAAAAAAACTACAGCACCCCTATTTTCAAACAAACAACATTTCTTAGTACAGCGTCTTACTAACCGTTCGGGCTATACGCCTATGTACTAGTTACACTAATAGATTAGGGATTAGAAAGGCTTAATCTAGAGGGAATGCACCCGAATCTGCGTGGAGGGAGAGTGGAAAACCGTTGAGGAAAGAGCATCTTCAGTGCACCCGACCGAGATTGAACCATGATCTCCCCGTCTTCGGCAGTCTAATCCAACACGAGAGTTAGACCATGCGGCCACCGAAGCGGCTCGCAGCTAAGTTTTTAAATGACTATGCCAGTGGGAAGAAATACTAATTCGACCCCACCAATTATTTATCAGTACTATTTCACCCACAACCGTTATACAAATCCTGCCCCATGAACCAATCAAAAACTTTCCATCTCATTTTGCACAGACTTAAGGGCCAGTTTAATAATCAGACTTAGTACGCCTTAAGTGCGAGTCTATACTAAATACAGGACGATACCTACCAAGACCAAAATGGAATGGGTCAGTTTCGCATATGAAACTAGCCCATTCCATTCGAGTTTTGGTAAGTGTCGTCCTGTATTTAGTACTACTCTCTTCCCCCTGCCCCCTCGCCCCCCC
>CABFOW010002430.1:0-28112 GCA_902141385.1 Timema californicum | reverse complement strand
CCCCCCCCGAATTATTTTCAACACATATATTGAAGAATCATCATATACTCTATCATAAAATATGAGCGACTATCGACATTTTTATGAGGAATAAATTAATTTTTCAAAATAAAATATAGCCTATGTTACTCGCTGATAATGTAACTTTATATTGGTGAAATAATTTTTAAAATCGGTCCAGTAGTTTTTGAGTTTACCCATTACAAACAAACAAAAAATCTTTCCTCTTTATAATATTAGTATTTAGTATAGACTCGCACTTAGGCGTACTAAGTCTGGCTATTAAACTGACCCTGGATAGTTTTGTATTTTTATATTAGGTTAGGTGCATTTGGGTTATGATCATTTTGTATCGTAGGTTTGGTTAGGTTTGTGCTGTGTCATACTATCCGTAACGTGTTGTTTTTCGTTCACCTTGATCCATCCTTGATGCAACTTCATAACAGCTGGGGCCAACTAGTACACCACCGTGCGGCAGAACTCAGACAAACTAACATCCCAACCACTCTTAAGGTGGGAGTCTAGTGAACGTTAGTTAAGGGCATTATTTTTTCAGTTTTTATGTAAAAACTTTTTTTTGGGCCTAAAGCAATTAAATATTGCTCTAGTAGAAACATAAAGTTAAATTTTATTCACATGTTGATATCAACAGTGTTGAATATCTGGCATAAGCATAGCGGCATTAGATGAGAAACTTTTTAAATCAAGAGAAAATGTTTTCATCAAATTCCAGAACCCTTGACAGATATTCAAGAAATTAATGTTGCTATCACCATGTGAAGAAAATTAAACTCTTATGTTTCTACTGGAGAAATGTTTTATTTACTTTGGTAAAAAAAATTGTTTTCTATAAAAAAACACAGCAAAAACACTTGGCCTTTTTTACATCCCCTCTCACCCCACCTTAGCGGGTGTGGGTTCATTTCCAGCCGCCAGTAAAACTCGTCGTCATCCCTTTGTTTCCAGCCCCCTCTGTCACCTAAAAGGGTTTGCCCTACATATTTTCTTACGTGGCATAGCCCCAGTGGGAGTAGTAGCAAGTAATAAAAAAAAAGGATGTCATGTCCAGGAGTGTCAACGATCCAAAAATAGTCACTGGTGAACTTTACCCTCCCCACAAACCCTCGACACTTTTGTGAAAATATTTTCTTTGTTCTCTCCTCCCTCCCCCAACCACCCCCTCCTTATTTTTCTCGCCTTCTTCCTGTGAGTGACACTCCTAGCTTCTGTGCCTCTTCTTTTCATAAACACTAGAGAGGGAAGTAATCGAAAATCGATGCCCGGTAATTGGTGCTTGGTCGCCGCCACCGCTAACTCGGGGGATACCGAAGGGCGTAACTGCTCCTGTTCCAGAAGACACCCCCCTGACCCCCTATTCTCCATGTTCTTGTCCGCCTGATCAGTCCCTTGAGAAGACTTCTTTCTTTGCCGTCAAAACTAACCCAGTTAGCCACCTCAGCACACTTGGGCGCGGTTTTATTTCTACATTTTTTTTTTGGGGTGGGGGGTGAGAAAGAGAAACGGTTGTCCTTGTCCCACCATCGGTTTTCCCCTCCTTTTAGATAGGCCATCAATAGTTAAATTTAAAATTACCTTTATTATAGCTTTAAAATATATATACATTTTATTTATTTAGCACCACGTCTTACTACCCGTTCGGTTTGTACGCTTTAGTACTAATTACGCTAATGGGTTGAGAATTGGGAAGGTTGAATTTATAGGAGGTGAAACCGCCTTTTCGTGGAGGGAGAGTGGAAAACCATTTAGGAAAAACCACCCCCACTTCACCTCGATCTCCCCGTCCTCGGCATTCTAGCTCAACTTGAAACCAGTGTTAGCTAATTACGCCACCGAGGCGGGTTTTTAAAATATAATCAAAGATCTTAAATATTTACAATTTGTCTATGTGATGAAATGAAATAAGATAGATCCTTGTCAGTTAAAAGTTAAATTTTATTTTTTACTTTTTATATATTGCCTACCTATATGCCAAATATTAGACCACCTTTGTGGTATAGAGGTCATAGCTACTGGCTACAGATCCAGAGGTCCTGGATTTGATCCCTGGAGCTTCCAAAATTTATCTGTGAATCGGTGAGGTCTGGGACGAGGTCAAACTCAGCCTCGTGGGGACAAATGAGGAACTGCTTGAATAAATAAGTAGCAGCCCGGTCTAGAAAACTTAGATCAATGGGTGCAGGATTCGTGCTGAACGAATGACACCCTCAATCCGCAAATGTTGGCACTATTTCCGCTAATGTTTGTTTGTATGTCGGTTTGTATAACTCGCTTGCGGGCTGACACCATTCTATATGCAAGATTAAACAAAATTGTCATTGATAAAAATAAATCTTATTAAAGGCTAAATAGTTACTTCCTCAATTTAGATGTTTATTGAACATAAACTATATAACATTTAGTGTAGTAATACCCACCTCAGGAACCAAATGGTCTAAGTCTTCACTCTCGTGTTAGACTGACTGGATTATGACGGGGAGCTCGGGGTTCGAAACCCGGTTGGGTGGTTTTACCTAGAATGGTTTCCCACTCTACTTCCATGCAAATATAGGTAGATAACCTCTAAAAGGCTACCTACTCCATTAGAGTAATATAAAATAATTATTATAATAAATGTGTGTGACCTCCACCGGTTGTAAGGCACGGTTATAAAATAAATAAAATACTGCAGTAGCGTGTCGTAGAGTGTTGCCAGGGTAAGCAGAGCTTGTTAAAGCCCAAGCTACCGGCGATATGTCCTTATCCACTCTGTCCCCATTAGGCCATAGGCGATGCACTGCACACTAACCTTGCGAATGTTTTCCGTTGATATACCAGACCAACGAGTGTTCCACTGAACGATTAGAACAATTCACAAGTACTGTTTAGATTATCACCCCTGATCCGGGCAACACGCCACGACACGGCACTGGCTATAGCCAGCCGATCAGTGGTCGAATGACCTAACCAAATATAAGCCAGAACAATAAAAAGCCTCGAGCTGGAGGAAGTGAGAGTTCGGGCCGCGATCTCTTCAACAGGCCACGCCTACCTCACCAGCATTGCTGACTTGCCGATTCTGTCTCCGGCACGTTCCGGGGTGACCGCCGCCGCCCGGAGCAGAGACTCCGGCCCTCCCCTCCTAATAGCGGGGACACGCCCCTCTCCCCGTATGCTGACTGGCACTTTCCACCCTCTCGCTACACTTTACACCGGTACCGGACACCAATTTACAAGCGGGGGGTGTGTACCTGGACCTAAACACGCTTCGGTGGCCACATGGTCTATGATGTTACTCTGGCAATAGAATAGGTTGCTGGTGATGGGGAGATCGGGATTTAAATCCCTATCGGGTGTACTGAGGGGGGTTTATCTTACATGTTTTCCCATTATCTCTCCGTGCAAATATGGGTACACTTCCTCTAAATTCAACCTTTCACATTTTTACCCGTCTCAGTGGTGTAGTTAGCTAACGCGATAGTTTCATGTTGAACTAGACTGCCAAGGACGGGTAGATCAAGGTTTGAATCTCGGTCGGGTGAACTTGTTTTTTTCTAAATGGTTTTCCACTCTCTATATACAGGCAAATGTGGGTTCACTTCTTCTAAATTCAACCTTCCAAATTACTAACCCATTAACGTAATTAGTACTTAAGCGTATAACCTGAAAGGGTAGTAGGTGATAAAAAAGATACTCTTTTGATTTTCTCCCTAAAAAGCATCAGATTAGTTCGACACCTTGGGTTAGTGGGTCGCGTGTGTCTTCTTAGACAAGGATGCGGAGTTCGATTTCCTGCACTATCATCATATTTGTCAGCGATGAAATTATCATGCGTATGTTGGGTAGTATAGCTCCCAAGGGTAGGAAGACTTTGTCTAAACCGAACATGTGAATTGTTCTCATCCCTCAGTAGAACACTCATTGATTTTCCAAAACTTAAAATTTGTCGCGGAAAATCTTTATGTCTCTCGTCTCTAGACGCCGGTTCATTCCCAGCTATCTCCGACCAACCGAGAGGTCACACACATTTCCTCGTGACTATCGTAGCTGAGCAATTATTGTGTTCGGATAATGAGTGGCAAGGGACAACTTACAAGAACAGTATCTTAGGGTAGGTCGTGCAACCCATCCCCTCCCACCCTGTCTTCCAGTGAGTGAGAAGGGATAATTACTTCACGAGAAAGTAAGTCCTTGCCCCACTGGACACATTTTGTTGTTTTATTATTGACTGGCCCTCACTGGAGTGTATACGGACTAAGGCGTCAGAATTGTCTGATCTAGTTTTCCAGTGACGGGGAGGTTGGGGTATGGAATCCCAGCCGGGTGTACTGAGGTAGTGTTTTTTTTAAATAATTACCTCCTTTTCTTTTACGCAAATGCGGGTATACTTCCTCTAAAGTGTACCATTATCATAATTACATCGTTATTGTTTTATTTATTTATTATTATTATTATTATTAGCACCGCGTCTTACTACCCGTTCGGGTTATACGCACTTACGCTAATGTGTAATGGTAGGGTGATTGTGAGATGAAATGGAGGACCTACAGTTTAACGTGGAATCCGAACCACGGTGGAGGCCTGGCATTCCCCACATTTACAAGATGTCTTGTCAGAGGTGAAGGAAGGGTTTGGTATTTTATTTATTTATTTGAGGTATTTAACGTGCACTTACTGAACCGATTGATTATATCAGAACACGACTTATAAGCTAACTTAAATCTAGAACTGACACGACATCCAGTCCCCAAGTCGTTAATTCATCACTGTGTAATGTGAAACCCACGTTTCATCAATGACAAATATTTCCGCCATGCCTGGAATCGAAACCGGGACCTTTATTTCAATAGACAAGACTCACCACCAACTGAGCTGAGGTGTAAGACTCGGTTATTGTAAATATTACCGGACTCTTTTTCTAGTGGCCAGCGCTGATCAAGAGGTCCCCGGTTCGATTCTCAGTGGTAGCATTGGTATTTCCCCCGAAAGAGGAATTGTTCCTATGGTCACCATGGTCTGGTTGTGACCCGCCTCGGTGGCGTAGTTGGCTAACGCGCTTGTCGTGTTGAGATCGACTGCTGAGGACGGGGAGATCGAGGTTCGAATCTCGGTCGGGTGAACTGAGGGTGGTTTTTGCTAAATGGTTTTCCACTCTCCCTCCATGCAAATGCGGGTTTACTTCCTCTAATTCAACCTTCCCAATTTCTAATCCATTAGAGTAATTAGTACTTAAAGCGTATAACCCGAACGGGTAGTAAGACGCGGTGCTAAATATTATTATTATTATGGGCGAGTGTGACATGTAGACAACCTCCAAGGGGCAACGTTATGTTCCCACAGAGCGGCATAAAGTCTACACACACCTCGAACAAACTAGATACTACATCTCTCACGGTCAAATATTCCATACGCTAGAACAAAAAGTTATTTTTTTTAACACCGCGTCTTACTATCCGTTCGGATTATATGTTTATGTACTAATTATGCCAGTGGTTTTAGGGATTAGGAAGGTTAGATTTAGACGAAGCGTACCCACATTTCCGTGGTGGGAGAGTGGAGAACCATTTTGGAGAAACCACCCTCTGTACACCCGACCGAGATTTTAACCTCTATCTACCCGTCATCGGCGGTATAATCTACTGCGAGAGTAACGCCTATAACCATGTGGTCACCGAAGTGAAGTTGAATAAAACGGGTAAATATGTTTAACTTGCGGAAGTTTAGTTGGACGCAGTGCGCGTAAGTATATACTATGGGTTCCACAGGGGTCGTAGAGTTGGTTTACAAGTACCTGGGACTGCATTCATAATTAAACTCGTACAAAACCTGCTTCAAAACTATTTGAAGACTAAATGTCAACCACAAAGAGTTCAAAAACTAGTTCTGAAAGGTGTTGGTCACCGTTTGTTAAGTCTGATTTTCATGTATGGAAAACCCGTTATTTGAAAACTGGAAGCTCATTTTACCATATTGACTGGAAGTGGGGAAAATGTATTTACGGTCTTAGTCCGTAGAATTAATCTTATGTAAAGAGAAATTATACCGTAATTCATAAGGAAGTATTATTGGAAGCTTTTGATAACTTTTTAGATTAACTTCATTATTCAAACTATACATTTATAGAATGCCAAATTTGAGTGACTTTAATTTTATATTGTTGGTCGAAAGGGGGCTTCTTAAAAAAATCAGGGCGTAAGGTCAGCATGTTAACGATCTCTATCCTTTACGAGGCCTTAAAGAAAGCTACGGTACAATTTTGCTATCTGTTGGTAGCGCCCGTGTGTGCTTGACCCATTTTATGTTCAAATCCTCCTTATTGTTCTAAGGAAAGCAAAAGTTTGTTTTTACAAAACTTTTTTATGCTATTTCCTTTCAAAAAGATTTAATTTTTGTTTAATTTTTTCCCCAGCAGAAGAGATATCGTGTCAATGACTAACCTAACACAACCTAACTTAACCTTATCTAGCATACCAACATTCCTTCGTACTAGTAGTTCTGAAATAACAGAAGAGATATCAGGTCAATAACTAACCTAACCTAACCTACCAACATTCCTTCATACTAATAGTTCTGAAACAGAGATATTATGTCAATGACTAACCTAACTTAACCAAACCTAACCTAATCTAGCATATCAACATTCCTTCTGCTGTTTCAGAACTACTAGTACGAAGAGATATCAGGTCAATAACTAGCCTAACCTAATCTACCAACATTCCTTCATACTAGTAGTTCTGAAACAGATATATCATGCCAATGACTAACCTAACTTAACCTAACCTAACCTAATATAGCCTACCAACATTCCTTCGTACTAGTAGTTCTGAAACAGCAGGAGTATATTGATAATAATCTGTTTTAAGTTTGTGCATAAAAGCATCATGGGTCAACATACAGCGTGTGAATTTCGGCGCCACTCAAAAAAACAATTCTGCTCTCAATTTTTGGCTCACGTGTGAATCAAGCTTGAGTGTGTTCTTTCCTGTACCAAACAACATTTGTAGCCGCCTTAGGTGAGTGACCATAGAATAATAACACTCTGCTAGGGGGAGACTGTAAAATTCCCATTGTGGCTGAATAGGGTGAGCGGGGTGTGTGTGTGTGTGTAGGGGGGGGGGTTGTATGGTGACTGTTTAGCGAGCTCCCTTACACCCCAAACCCTAGTCCCCTTGCTGTCAGAGATGGTCTGTTTTGGAAATGGCTCTGTGGGCGGGCCCAGCCCGTGGGCCTTTTTCGGATGCCTCGAGGTTTTCCCTTTTTTTTTATTATTATTCTTCTCTTTCCCCCCCACCCTCGTTTATTTGCCGGACCACAAGTTCTATTTAATGCGACGGCTGTGTGCTTATAGCCGGGGGATCTAGTCTCGGGCAACATCAACATACGAAGAGGGAATACTTTCTAAACTAGACCCCAAACCTAAATTTCTAAGGAATCACTCTTCTGACAACCAACATCGATTCAAAGTCACTAAGATTTGGCATCTTAGAAATATAATTATCTTTAGATTGAAAAATGATGACACATGAACACGGGAATCAAACCAGGGACCTTTGGCTTAGTATGCCAAAAAAATGCTCTTATCACTGAGTTATCCACGAATCGTCCCGTGCCCAGAGTCATTCTTCAATCAAATTTTATGATAGAGTCTGTGATGGACGCGTGGAGATCGCCGGCTACAAATGAGCGATCAATTAAGATCACGAGCTATCAGATATCGCAGCCACCTTCGACTCAGGAGGGCAATATTCTGCCAAGAGTACAATTACATCTGTATGAACGCGCTTATCATGATGGATTAAATAGACAAGCTATTTGATAATCACGGTTATAACCACATTTAATTTTCATAATCATTAAATGTTCCTGGATAACTCAGTGGTTATAGCATTGGCGTGCAAAGCTAAAGGTCCTGAGTTCAATTCCCGTGTCTAAGAGTCATTTTTCATTTGAAAAAGTATGATATTTAAACGCGGCTATAACGGTGATTATCAAATATAATAACTTTGCTATTCTAGAAATGTCTAATTTGATTTATTATTTAAAAAGTTTATCTAGAGGAATGTATCAAAAGCTTCTAATATAGTACTTCCTTATGACCAACTTTCGGGGTCGCATGGGTTCACTATAAGTGCTCTTACAAATGATGGGGAAGAAACCTGTGATCAAACTAGTGTCCCCTAGATTCATGTTCGAACTCATTATCCCCTCAGAACTACAAATTCGGTCACATGGTCTAACTCCAAGGCGTCAGGGGGTCATAGTGGACTGGATTACTGTGATGGTGGGGAAGACGAGGTCCGAGTCTAGGCTGCTTTTTTTCCCGTCACCTCACCTCTCCACACTAATGCGGATGCACTTAATATTAACTACTCATTTCATCCCTACCATATTAAAATAGTCGCTAGTAAAAAAAATTAACTCCATGACGTCATACCGATCGAACGGATGCCATTTATTGGCGAAGATAGTGCCAACTTCTCTGGGTAGATGATGTCATATGGTCATCACAAGGAACCTTTCGACGGTTATTCTCAATTTTCTAGAACGGAGCTGCTACTTATTTATTCAAGTAACTCATCATTTGTCCTCATGACGCTGAGTTTACACCGTTCCAGACCCCACTGCTAAATATAAACTTTAATAGCGCCGGGTATAGAACCCGATACCTATGTAACTCTGACCACTAGACCATCTCCTCTCCTCTCTCAGTCCCATGAAGGAGCTTGTATCTATAGTTTCTGGACTTCCTAGTATTTCTTTGTGCGCGTGCATTCATTCATAATCTATCCCTTTAGACTGTGTCATGATTTGGGTGAGAGACTATTGCGCCTGTTTGGTGCAGTCGTTGCGAGAACATTACAACAGGTGGTCGTGTTTATGTGAAGTCTTGACCCGAGTGTTGGTGGGGAATGGCAAGGTCTAGTGTTTAAGTTGGTGGGGAAGGGCAAGGTCTAGTGTTTAAGTTGGTGGGGAAGGGCATGGTTTGACCCGAGTGTTGGTGGGGAATGGTAAGACCGAGTGTTTAAGTTGGTGGGGAAGGGCACGGTTTGACCCGAGTGTTGGTGGGGAATGGTAAGACCGAGTGTTTAAGTTGGGGGGTAAGGACACGGTTTTACCCGAGTGTTGGTGGGGAATGGCAAGGTCTGACCCGAGTGTTTATGAATGTATGAATTGAAACTGCTAAACCGTTTACAGTGGTTTTTCATTACTCGGTGTAGTGTCAGCGAATCTCATGTGGTCTGAGTTAATCCACGGGGCAGCTGTAAGATGACGAATGTCGAGTGCAGCGGTCAGCTGGTAAGTTGCCGCATATTCCCCCTCCACCCTCCTTGTTTTTACCACCATGTCTTAGTACTATAATCAAATGCACTAATTACGCTGATGGGTTTGGGAGGAGAAAGGATGCATTCTAAGGAAGCTCACCCGAATTTGCAAAGAGGGAGAGTGGAAAATCACTAATGATAGTGACGGATAAAAAAAACTCTGTGGAGTCAGCCCACAATCGATCCATACCGAGCTTTCAGCCGCCATCTACTGGCGAAGAAATTGCCAACTTCCGCGGGTAAAGCGTGTCATGGGGTCAGCCCAACGAACCTTTCGACCGTTAATCTCAGTTTTCTCAATCGGAGCTGCTACTTGACCAGAAGAGGCTGAGTTGACCCCGTTCCAGACCCAGTGCTGGGGCTTAAACCTGGGACCTCTGGCTCTGGAGCCAAAAACTCTGACCACTCGACCACAGAGACGGACATAGATGGGCATTAATCTCTTACTACCCCCTTCGGTTGCCACGTGGTATAAGGCGCTACTCTCGCAGTAGAATATAATCCTCTCGACTGACGACAACCGGGAGATCGAAGTTCGAATCTCAGTTGGGTGAGTGTACTGAGGAGTATTTTTTCAAAATTGTTTACCACTCTTTCTCTACGTAAATGCGGGTACCCTTATTATGAATATAAGCTTCCTAACCCATAAAACCACTGGTGTAATTAGTACATAACCTGAACGGGTAGTCAGGTGTGGTGCTGGGGAAAAAAATCTCTTACTAAATAAAACATTTTTATACGTATGCAACGCGTCCCAATGCTCCAGTAAGCGGCCCTCTTAAACCCCTGCCAAAATAGCGAGGTGGGGATACCCCTGAGTGGATGTCACATTTGCAGACAAGTCTGAGTGATCCATCTGATGTCAAGGTACGTGTGTGTAGGCCTACGTGAATGTATGGGTGGACCTGTGACGTGAATTACATCGCGTTCTTCTGGTCTACCAGCACATTTTGTCATCGTTTGACTACGTGACAACGCGTCCTGCCAATTCTACGAAGTAGAGTTATGGGAGCTGTCAAGGTAGCTGAGATATTGCCAATCAGATGTTGCTCTTAGGTTAAATATTGACGAAACCTTTAACAGTACACGAGTTTGGTGTTTACTGGAATGAACACAAACCTATTATGTATGGCTTTGTATATATAGTTTAAAATTTAAAGTTTTCCACTTTGAAAATTCTCAAAGTCCACATATTTTGGTTGATGAGATTAAACCAGCTGAATCAGAGCTTGGCTAGAGACTGGTAAAGCCACAAGGAGTACTGGTCAGGATTCGATTCACGACCTCCCCGTCATCAACAATCCATTCACCCGTTTCGGTGCCCACGTGCTCTAACGTGCTACTCTCGTGTTGGACTAGACTGCGGAATATGGGAAGGTTGGGGTTCGATCCCGGTCGGGTGAACTGAAGATGTTTTTCTCCCAAATGATTTTCCACTCGAATTTGGGAGCATTTCCTCTAAATTAAACCTTCCTCCTCCTTAACTCATTAGTGTAATTAGTACGTAGGCGTATAACCAGGACGATTAGTAAGACATGGTGCTAAAAAAATATATATTTTTAATCCAGTAAGCTATGTAGTATGATAACTAGGGTAAAGTGTGATACAGCCCACTTTACAAACGAAGGGTATTTTAGAAAATACAAAGACATTTTTTTCGGATGGATTCTATTTTATAAGTATTAATAATATCTATCAAAAGTATCAGCTGCATATCACATGTTTTGACAAATACGTGAAAGTAAATTAGTAGATTTTATAGCTACCTACTTAGTTGGTCGCAGAGTTTAAGGCGTCACTCTCGCAATAGACTGGACTGCCAATTACGGGTAGGTGGGGGTCGTATTCCGGTCGGGTGTATTGAGGGAGTTAAATTCCTAAATGGTTTTCCACTTACTGTCCATGCAAATATGGGTAAACTTCCTTTAAATTCAACCTTCCATACGTTAATTAGAGTAATTAGTAGAGTACATAAACGTTTACCCCGAATGGGTAGTAAAATGCGGTGCTAAAAAACAAAACGTGGTGCTTAAAAAAACTTTTTCAAGCCGTTAGATAAAATTCTTCCTATGAAAATTTGATAATATTCCCCAATCTTCCCACGAATTTGTATATTTGATAGCTATAAAAAGTTACTAGATATATTTCAAGTACTGATCCGTCAAGTCATGTTATTTGATGCTGTCACTTTTGATGGATATTACCATACCTATGAAATAAATAAATTAGTAATGTTATCAATGTTTACAGAAAAAAAAAGTGTCTGTATTTTCTAAAAAGTGTTTCAAATGTCTATTTATGAAAAAAAATGCATGTGACTTTATTCACAAATAGTTAAGGTGCGGCAGAAGGGAGCGCAAGTGTTTTTACAGCATTACATTTATTGGCCAAAATAAATCAAATATCTCTCCAGTAGCAACATAGAGTTTAGTTTTCTGCACATGCTAATATCAACAGATCTTGAATATCTGTCAAGGATGTCCTGGAATTTTGTCAAAAAAAAATATCTTTATTTAAAAAGTTCTGACAAAATTCCAAGACATCCTTGACAGATATTCAAGATCTGTTGATATTAGCATGTGCAGAAAACTAAACTCTATGTTGCTACTGGAGAGATATTTGATTTATTTTGGCCAATAAATGTAATGCTATAAAAACAGTAAAAACACTTGCGTTCCCTTCTGCCACACCTTAAAGCATGTAAAGCATCAACATAATCGATTCAAGAGTTTTCTAGTACTCTAATCGGCTTACCTAACCACTCAGCCACGAGTTTCATAACTATATGAACATGTTTGTAGTGTGTGTGTGTGTGTGTGTGTGTGTGTGTGTGTGAGTGTGTGTGTGTGTGTGTGTTTAAGATGCTCTCGTATTTCTCTCCCTACGATAGCCTGTGAACAGCTTGTCTTCCTTCCATCGAGACCGATTAGCGAAGCGACAAAAGTCAAATCTCTGGGAGCAAGGAAGCCTTTTAGTCATCGCCTTTGTTGTGCCTTTTGTTGGACGGATATTTTGTTGGAGGGAAGGGGGGGGAGTAAAAGGATCCATAAGGATGGATATTAGTATTACTAGAAGTTACCCTGTTTTTTTTAGGGTTTGTTGGGCAGGGGAAAATGAGGGAAAGGTCGAAAGGGGAGGGGTGGGGAAATAGTCGCATGTGTCCTTTGTATGGAAGCTGTGGTGAGAGGGACCTCCTTACAGTGTTGCCAAATCAACCGTTATATTGCATTAGCCAGATGGGTGGTTTGGTTCGTTTTCTCTTGGGGTCCATTGAAAAGTGGAGCGGGCGGCTTTGCAAGGATTACATTAGACTCAATTAGAAGAAGGTTTCGCCATGGGAAAGTGATACTGTAGCTCAGTGCTCATGACAGGGTCTGGATTGATACTCTTTTTTATCAGCTCACTTCTCGGCGGAAGCGGATGTAATTAGCTCATGCGTTTTTGTTTTTTATGGAGGGGGAGGCGAATACTGAGTCTTAATACCCGGTGGGGATATCCGCATATTTACACTATTCTAATAGGTATGAGGAGGGTAGAACTAATAGAAAGTGCATCCGCATTTTTGGGGGAGAATCGTGGGGAGCTATTAGAGAAACCGAAGCGCTTAAAAAAAAATCTCACTCTACCTCCACGCGAATTTGGATTTTTTTCTTCTAAATTATACTTTCCCTATTAAAGTAACTATGTGAATGTAAGGCTTGGGGTTCATCTATAAACCACGTAACACTGTTGAGCACTAATGTCTACATGGGGCGTATTACATTTGGGCCACGATTTCCTTCTTGAGAATTGTAAACAAGGCGTACTGACGTAACAACTTGGCTACAAATGTTATTGCACTCCATTTAGGATGGTTGTAAATGTTTTCTCAAGCCGAGCGAAAAAAACCAGCAAGGGATGAATAATAAGACACAACAAAATACCAAGCTAATCTAACCTAGCCTAACCTAACATATGGTAAAAAGATTAAAGGGGCCGAAATCATATCTACCCGTGTATATAATCTGTTAAATTCTCCTGGCCAATGAACATGGCCCAAATAAACTATTAACTTTTGGGTCAAGTGGTCCCATGGTCCAACTGTTATGTTCAATCTTTTTCTTTCTTTCTCTAGTATTTTTATTTATTTTTTTCTCTCTAACTATCTATTTACATACATTTTTTCACATAAAACAAATCATATGGAATTTATACAACTTTTTCCCAACCCCTTGGGGTTCTTAAAAAATAAAATAATTCAGAAATAAATTAATTGTTTTACTCTGTTCATTAGTATCCCCTAAATGGGGCACAGTTTTTATACATATAATGGGGGGATATGTGTTCCTCCCCACACGGCACATAAGACCCGGTAGGTCGTTTTTGACGGGTCGGCGGGTGCACTTCGCGACACTTTCACTTACACTACCCGTCGACCCGTCCCGTCGCTCGTCCTGTCGGCCGGCATCACCCGCTGTCTGGCCTCCCCTCCCAGTCTCACACGACTAGAAGGGGGGTCACGACTCCCCAGGTTCGACTCCGAGGTCACCTTCCAACGTCGACGAAGGGGTTCACGACGCCGTCCCTTATCCGACGGTAGGGGCGGCCAGGAGCGTCGTAATCGCCGATGCCCCTGACGATCATGTTGGAGCTGGCCTGCGCCCGACTGAGAAACCTCTCCGCCAGACCGCGGATACGGCTGTCCAAGGAAGGGAGGCCTGACATGGTCAGGAGAACGCGGTTTGGGACGCGGGGCGGAGCCCCGAGGATCAATCGAAGGAACCGGTGGTATACAGAACGGAAATGATTGTATCTGTATCTAGGTAAATAGGAAAACACGGGAGCGGAATAGAGTAGGACGGACATCAAACAGAGAAGAAAAAGTCTGATCTTGTGGCCGTATTCCAGCGGACTGACCGGGCGCAAAAGTGGAGCCAGCTTCAACATGACGCTCCTGGCCCTCCCCGCCGCAGAACGAAGGTGCGGGTCCCAACTGCATTTCGCGTCCAGGGTCACCCCCAGCCACCGGACCGACGGCGACCACTGGACCGCGGTACCCTCCACGCGAAGTGGCTGCAGGGGGCCCGTTCCCCGACGCGTGAACAGAACAGCTTGCGTCTTGGCGGGTTGGATGGTGAGGGATCGGGTCCGAAGGTAGGCCAACAGTCCCCGCAACGCGAAGGTAAGCTTGGCCCAGACGACCTTAGCGTCCGGGGACTGCGCCAGGAGAGCGGTGTCGTCCGCGAACTGGAAGAGTTCCGTTCCGTGCGGAACGGGCATGTCCCGCACGAGTTCTATCTACATAGTGTTACAAGAAGGTGCATCAGTGTGTTACGTGATACATATTGTATTTTCTAATAAGTTATGGTTTATGTTTTCACCGTCAATAAGAATATTCCTTACTTATAAATAACTTCCTTTTTCTGAGGAGTATTAAATCTGAGTCTCTGTTTTAGTGTTACAAAAGTAGAAAAAAGCGTTACGTGGTTTATGCAAGACTCCTGGATGTAGGTAAAACTAATAATAAACACAAAGGTTATGTTGGGTACAACATTTTAAAGTCATTTGATCTTGTTAGACCTACACACATTCCAGCAAACTAAGTAACAGTAACCCGCCTCGGTGGCGTAGTTCGCTAACGCGCTTTTCGTGTTGAGCTCGACTGCTGAGGACGGGGAGATAGAGGTTCGAATCTCGGTCGGGTGAACTGGGGGTGGTTTTTTCTAAATGGTTTTCCACTCTCCCTCCACGCAAATGCGGGTTCACTTCCTCTAATTCAACCTTACGAAGTCCTAATCTATTAGAGTAATTAGTACTTAAAGCGTATAACCCGAACGGGTAGTAAGACGCGGTGCTAAATATTATTATTATTATTATTATTATTATTATAGTAGGTTATTAGGCCAAGACATAATATAGTTTTATTTATTGTTCCAAAGTTAATTGCGTCATTTTATTGACTATTTTGAGCTGCACAAAGTAAGTTAAAGTTTTTACATAAAAATCTTTGTTCATAATATTATATTTTCACTGCACGGGGTAGAATGGGTTTAATCAACAAATACAAATCATATTATTCTACTTTAAAACGTAAAATACAATTTTATTCATATCCTAAGTTTGTGAAAGCGTATACGTGACATACAAGTAGGAAATAAAATCCAAAATATTTAAGCAGTTGTAAATATGCTTCTTTCCGTGGATAAAACTCATATTTATTATTTAAAATAAACATAATTAGTGCACGTTTGTAAGGATAGAAATATACATGAGTAGTGGCCCCGGCGTATGGGAACAGCTCGCTGATTGGTTGAATTTGATCACGTGACCACGCCCCTCGCTCTGATTGGTTGTTGGTTTTCCTCTACCATAATCCTGACCCCCTCCCCCTCCTCCTGACACCCACTCCGTCCTCATAACCCCTTTACAGTGTTCCAAACTTGTTTATTCTTGTCTTATTTGTTTTTGTGCTCATTGCTTTTTTATGTGTGCTCAATGGTTATTTATTCATTGGTTTTTTATGTCTTGGTAGTATTGGGATGGGGTGTGAGTTTTTTATTTATTTATTGGTGTGCAGTCCATGGCGTCGGGCATGGCATTGGCACGGAGCATAAACCTTTCCTGACGGCCGTTTAGTAAAGAGTGTGATTGATGGTTTCCTTTGCCTTGAGATCCCTTTCACTTCCCCTCAATTCCCCCTCCTTAGAGGTATGTGTCGCAACCCCCTCTGACTTGAAGCCCAATGGTTTCTGAAACGTTGGAAGGCATGGTCTTGATACTGGAATGTTTTGCACCGTTGTAACCGTCGACGAGATCTTGGAGGACGTCCACATACCGATAAGTGTTATTTTTGGTAAGTTAGCGCCAAATGCGTCCTTTCAGATTAATTAGCATCTATTTACAGCGATCCCTCATTAGATATAGCTCTCCCTCCAAGGATAGACATATTTCTACGGTGCTGGCTAGAGGGATCCTTGAAGGACCGTCAATCGTGTTTATTTTTCCAACAGTGCAAATGCGGGTACACATCTCTCCCTGTGATGGGAGAAGGTAGGGGTTCGAATCCCTGCAAGGTTGACAAACGCTAATTACTTTTATAAATACAAACCCTATATTGTTGCGCCAAAAGTCCCATGTGCGAATCCCGTATTCAGGTGTCAATGATATATGAAGCAGGAGTAAGCATAAATAATAGCTTTGGCCGTTTTCACATTTCAGTCCTGCACTAATGATGGTACATCATTAATTTTACGATTCTGAATTTCTCATTCGGGCAAATATATCCATATAGCGTTGGAGGGTTCAATTTCCCCCTCGTGTTCAGTTGTCTATGACGTGAAAATGTGGGTACACATATCACTCTGTGATATAAGAAGATAGGTGTCCAAGTCTCTTCGAGGGCAACAAACGCTAATTACTTCATATTTCAAACCCTGAAAAATGCTGTTACACTTTTCGTCTGGTCAAAATCAGCTCTTTATCTCACGCTCGCCTGAAGAGCTTAGTTCGAATCCCTGTCGTGCGTGTGTACTGAGGCTGATCTTTGGGTATCAATCTATCGTCACAATGTATTTTATACTTGCATCGATGGTTGCATGGTCTAAGGCGCCACTAGACGACTGGTGACAGAGTGATCGATGTTTGAAGCAAATGCGGGTACATAGTCTACCTGGTCGAGTGGCAAAATTATGATGGTGCAGGAAGTATGGCCGTTCTAACATACATTAGCTGTGCTAAAGATATCGAGGTTCGAATCCCGGTGTACACGCCGTCTAAATGTCAGGCTCCTGGCGGGGTAAAATCGAATCCTTCGTCCCAGAGTGGTCTATAGAAAGGACATTTGAACCTGCAGCCATCAGAAGGCCACGAAAGATGCGCCAAGTGGCCTTGTGGAGCTGGGGGAAAAACACATCTGAGCCAGCGACCTTCAGAAAGTCACGACCTATGCACCAAGTGGCTTTAGGTCTTCATGACACTTCAACAAGGTCGTTGCCACCCTCTTTCAAAATTTGTAACACGTTTCTGTTGTTGTGACATCTTATGGCCCCCACTGAGGAGAAGTATTAAACCCACTGACCCCAGAAAAAGAGAAGTATGACGAAGCGAGGGGAGGGGGTGAAGTGAAAGGCAGTCCAACAGAGTCTTGCGAAAGGGAGCAGTCAGTGTAACTTAGTTCGTTCTGTGCCGTGGCGATGTAAGGAGGGTGGGGGAGTGAGGGAAAAGTGAAAGGGGTCTTACGGCTGTGATACGCTGTCAGATGCTCGGTGGTCACACTCTTAGCTAAACGGCCGTCGGGAAAGGTTCGTGATCCGTGTCGATGCCACTCCCGACGCTGTGGACTGCACGTCAATAAATAAATAAATAATTCCAACGCCCCGTCCCAATCCTACTCAGACATAAAAAAAACAATGAATAAATAACCAATGAGCACAAATAAAAAACTATAGAGCACACATAAAAAGCAATGTGCACAAATAAAAAACAAATGAGACAAGAATAAACAAGTTTGGAACACTGGAATAGGTTCAGGAGGAAGGGAGGGGAAACCAACATCCAATCAGAGAGCGATGGGAGTGGTCACGTGATCAAATTCAACCAATCAGCAAGATGTTCCCATAATACGGGGCCACTGCTTACATGAAGTGGTAAACAATACAGACAATTATGTTGACAGATTCTAGCAGCCATGGTTTAAGTTCTGTTCAGGCAAAAGTACCCAATGTAAAGATAATAGAAAGGTAGTGCCACTTTGAGTAATTTGATGTCATTGCTTACGTCACCCAGTACACAGCAGTTATATTTTAATACGAAGACAACCAAACATACATATTTCTTAATTAACTAGAGTAATGACGTTAATTGGACATTGATGTGGATTATAAAGGTTTATTTATTATTTAAAGTTCTAAAATGTGACCTTATTTTTAAGAACTTGTGTTTTTCTTCCATATATATTGAATGTTTGTTACGCGCTGGCTTGTGTACAGAGTGACGTCACAAGATCAGTCAATCAGATGTATTTCTTCATCTGGTTACTACCTTTTATTCTTTTTACATGTAAAGTACCCTCGTTTTCATTTAAGGTGGCTACAGTCGGTAAGCAGGCTAAGGGCTAAAACCTTCATTCACACGCTAGCAGTAATCTATCTTTTACCCATATTTTATTTTCTAATGGATAAACAGAATTTTAAGGTTATTTTCTTCTGATGAATGTGATGTGTTTTGTATTGAAATAAATCTACATTTAATTAGAACGACACACACACATCCCATATAACGAGTGATTTTAAATCATCTCACAACAGTAGGCGCAGTTGAATGGTTGTATCTCGCTTTGTAGACGCATACGCACCGATAGTCGGTTGGTTTTGAATTGCGATTGGGTCTCCAAGCAGATTATGTCCCGTGGAACCGAGACAGTTGAAACATCAAGTTGCGCCGAACAAACAACACAGGTCAAGCAGATATAATCCTGTGATTGGTCCAGAACTTATCACATGACCATGTTTATGCATTGCTCTTTTGTTTTCTTTACGAACGTGTAAAGCCAAAGTAAGTGGGGTCAGACTGATTTTAAATTCATCTGACTCTGTTTGTGATCGCCGCCAACCACACGTGTGAAACTTTAATAATTATATTGTCGAGGAAGAATGTGGCGTGAAAAGAGCGAGAATAGACAGCTAAAAAAAGTTACTAAAACTACGTTCTGTCAATATGATCTACAGCTACCATATTAGCTATATAGTATCAATGATGATAGAATTAAAATAATGATGATAATAAAAATATGCCTACATTTTTCAAATCTCAATCCAATAAAAAAAAAATTAAAAAATATATTTGATAACGTGATTTCACTATTATGTGTTTGAAGAATTGTTTTTATTTTATATATAAACTAGCAGTTCTTTCGAACCAGTTTTTAATAGATTTAAGAAAATCTATTCGAAAATTTAAAACTCCAGCTTTGAGTTGCACATGTTTATGCACATGGGCTACTAAATAAATGATACTTTGTCATTCCTGTACCTCCTGATCTAGAATGTATAATCTTTCGTTGATACCCACTTCGGCGGCCGCGTGTATTAACACACTACTCTCGTGTTGGACTAGACTGCGAAAGACGGGGAGATCGGGGTTCGATCCCAGTCGGGTACATGGAGGGAGGTTTTCCCTATATTGGTTTCCACTTTCTATCTTTCTCTGTCTCCATGCAAATGTGGATGCACTTACTCTCAATTAAACCTTCCTAATACCCAAGTCATTAGTGTAATAAGTACATAAGCGTATAGCCCTAATGGGTAGTAAAACGTGGTGCTAAAAATAAATAAAAAACATTTGTTGATATTTTGTGTGAATATATGCTGTTTATTATTTTTGTCTATATATCTTTATTTGTATCTGTTTTAATGCGTACACATACATAATAATAATAACAATTTTTGTAATTCAACAAAATTTATAAATATTTCCAAACTATCCAGTATCTTCGTAGATTATTTTTGGAACATTAAAAAAAACTAAAGTAACCACGTTAATCGCGATGTTTAAAAGCTTAATTGAGCAAAAAAAGAATTATTTCTTGACATTTTATGATTTGTTTCATGTTAGTACATATCAAAATAAAATTATATTGTGATACTTTTTTTTTCAGGAATTTATTTCTCAAAATTGTGACGCTATGAAGTTTGCCTTAATTGGTTCTTAGCTCGCTTGACCGATTGCTACCGTCTTAAAGATTTTTGGGACGCAAGATTATTTGGACAAAGAAGAGATACGTTTGAGTGTATTTTAAGTTTTGATTATAACTCTTTCCAATATTCCTCGTGGCTTATTACAAAACTGTCTATAGTCCGATTTAGACAGGAAGGAAATTTTGTTGACAGTTACCAAAACTACTAATTTTTATTTAATACATACGAGTATTCATTCGTCAATTCATGTGCTCGGAAACAGTCACTTTTCATAGATAATATCAATACCTATATAATAATAATAATAATAATAAAGAGAAAAATACTATCATTGTTGACCGCAAACAAATGTCTTCGTATTTTCTAAAAAAGTTCTTTCGTACAAAAATCCTACTATAGTTTGAATAAGGCGAGGAATCGTAGGAATAATAAATAGGGGTATTTTATTTCTAAGCATTAAAGTCACCAAGTAATATTTTAAATCTCTCCATTGGCATAGTATTTATTCTTTAAGTACCCATATCAAGACTTCAACAAGCTTTCATTACACAGGTTTTTGTAGATGGTTTTATTTTAAATTAATATTCCACGAGTTGTCTTTGCGCATGCGCACGAGTAACTGTAAACGTTTGTCACTAGAGTTTTTATTTTCATTGACAAATGCGTGTAATGATTCAAAATATAGGTCACAATACTAGGGATAAACTCGAGCTTAAACCAAGTAGTTTTAAAATAATTAACATCACTCAGTTACGTATCCATTGCTTTTTTTAAAAAAAAATTACAGTATTAACAATCATTATTTAATGTTATACATCGTTTTAAAGGATATTTTTGATAGTTTTACACGTGAATTCTTGTCACATTTTGTTTCTGGTTTTGGGTCGATATAAATTAATAGCATATTTTTGTCAACATGATAACCCACCCACCATCATAATCATCATCGTATTAATAATTTGTTGCAACCCTGGTAAAAGTTACTATATCCGAGTTGGTAATCGATTTTTAATTTTTAACTTAAACTTTTGCACAAAACACTTTTTAAAAGTATAGTTCTACTACAGCGTGACATTTTAAGTAATTATATGATTTGTTATTTGAAACTAAATAAGAATAATGGTATAGGGAAAAGTGTTTGAAATATCATTAACCATAAATACTGTATGAAAATAAGTAAACAAAACGGTTATATTTAATAAAAAAAAACGTAATTTATGGTGTTGTGTTTTAAAGGTTTTTTTTGTAATTTTTTATATTTTAAAAACTGTGTTTATCTAATTCAACTTCATTTTATAAACGAAATTATATTATACTCACGTGATTTTGTCAGTTTTTATAATTCGTCTCAAATTATTTTTTTTATTCAATCTAACAATTAAAATGAATGCCACCTTTAAAAACGCGTTAAAAATAAACTGATAATTTAAACTCATTATTTACAGGATTTAAAATAATAAATATTTAACACATTTTATTATAAAATAAAGCTACATAAAGACCTTTATGGACTCGGTCACACTTCATCCATAATCCCACAGATAAAATTGAAATTTCCGTAATACGGTTGGTCTCGTACTCGGAGAACACTATTTCTCAACTAGTTATAGATTGCGCCACACGAAAGGTTATAAACATGATATTTATTATCTTTGTTTATCTTTTACGCTCTTATAAGCGCGTCCAGTGTTCAGCATAGTGCGATTGTTGATATAGAGGTATTTTTAAAGGGTTTCTCATGACCTACTGTGATTTTAGGTTGATTATATTCGAAGCTTTCGTTAAAAATCGCCAACAAAATTATGTCGTCATATTTATCGTCTTATCATTCGAATCGATTCTCTAGATTTGAAAAGTATACAAATGTACATTACAAAGCACAAAACATGAGTAGAATAGAACACCCTCATCTTGTTTCTTATAGGAGGATAAAATGGGGTATGAGAGGGGGGCCTTTAGATGTCCCTCCTTGTTTTTTGGCAAGAAACGACAAAATTTAAACTAGGGCGAGAGGATTTATTTCCCTTCATCTTTAATAATTTTATGCTTATTCACTGTTTGTTAACCACTCGCAAGTAGCCTAAGTTTTATTGTTTTTTATTAAATAAAATTTATATGAATGTTATTGATGACTGCTTTTGTACCCGCTCGTATACAGACTCAACTAATGATACCACCTTAGGCACAGGTTTCTCGAAGAAGTAGAGGGGAAAGGTGGGAGGGTACTCGAAATATACAACCCTCGAAGAGTTTGCAAAGACTGTGCCCCTCCAAAGGTCGATGAAAGTGACCCTCGATAATGCCATTCGATAAAGTTACGGTCTCCGCTCTCTATTCCCTTCCTGCGCATGCGCGTCGCTCGCTGTATTAGCTGTTTTTTCCGGGGACGTTGGTGAAGTTACTCGTGGGGTGAGAGGCCAGGGAGGTCCGCAACCCATGCAGGTGGACCAGCCCGGGACCGCACTTCTCAAGCTGCTGGTGTTGGCTCCTCACCGCGAACCTGTTCACGTGGACTGGGATGGGCACCACGATCTTGGAACCTCCGGAACTGGAGCCTCCCGGACCACCGGAACCTCTCGAGCCGGAGCCAGAGGAGGTGAGGCCGGCCTTGACCCGTTTCCACTTGGCGCGACGGTTTTGGAACCAGATCTTCACCTGCGCGCAACCGAAACAGGACTAATTAATACCGACAATTTATAAGTACAGTACCGGCAGTTTACTAGTACTTTTAGTACAGAACTGTAAGTTTATTAGGACTTAAAGTATCAGTACCGTCAATTTATTAGGATTTATAGTACCAGTACTAGAAGTTTATATAATATCAATTAAACAAAGTATTAATTTATGATTTTAGTTAACTGAAATATCTACCTTGCTACATTACAGAACACTCCTTTTTTGACATAAAATAATAAATAAATCTTATTTCTTAAATTCAATCTTTATTCAAACACTTATATAACCACCTTTATAGAAAAAAATGTTCGCTTTCATATTATACTCATATTTGAGTCACATTAAAATATCATTTGAAATAATTTTGTATAGTTGCGAGTTTAAAAGACTCCAAAATAGACTTTTAATGACGATGTAGTTTTCTTATGCGATCGACTAGTTAACCATCTCTGCTATAAGTTCATCTTTCTCCATCCCTAAACACATTTGCCTAGTTAGTAAATTTGCGTATAGCCCGAACGGGTAGTAATTCGTGGTGCTAAACAAATAAAAGAGACTACACCCTATGTCAGCTCTGAGGGAACTGCAGGTCTTATGCAGAAAAGCTTGATATTCACTCTCTCTTTCTGTTAACTGTTGCCAAATCCCCTCGTTTTCAGATATGTTTGAAGGTAGTAAGAAGGAGCTACTGGCAACATCGACGAACCAGCGTTGCCAAACTTGTATAATATTTGCGAGAAGATTGACCAGACGAAAACAATATAATGGCAACGTTGTTCTCCAAGAGAAGCCACGCAGTTCCTTCAGAGATGAAAACCAGGAGCGCGTCAAGATCCTAAGGTCTCGCGCTGACGAGTCTGACACTGACCTGCACCTCGCTGAGTTTTAGAGCGGCCGCTATCTGCGACCTCTCCGTGAGGCTGAGGTACTTCTTGGCGTGGAACTCTCTCTCCAGCTCCAGCAACTGCTCACTGGTGAAGGCCGTCCTGCGCCGTCGCGTCTTGTTACCGGCGCCGGGAACGCCACCGGGGGATTGTTGCGAGGCCGCGTCCCCGTGGGCCCCGCCGGTGTCATCCGACTGCGCGCCGGGGCTCGACGCGTCACATTCCGGGCTCTCTGGGCGACTGCAGTCTCCACCTGGGGAGGGAGAGACGCCGTGCGTTGAGCAATACCCTTAGTTTCATAGGAAGCCCGTTATTTGACGTCTAGAAAAGTTAATCTATATACTTTCACATTTCAAATATTCACACGTCAAATCATGTGATCTCTAGCTGTCCCTTTTGATAGATATTATCAATCGTACCTATAAAGTAACAACAACAACAATAATAATAAATATAATAAATAAATAAATATAGTAAAATTGCATCAATATTAGCAGCAAAAAAAGTTTGTAGTTTTTAAAAAAGGCTTTGTTTGAAAATCACAGCGTATAAGGTATGCATTTTTCCAGTTTTTGTAACAAAAATCTTTTTGGCACAAATAAATAAAATATAGTTTCAGTAGCTACGATTTATTTAGTTTTCTACACATAGTAAAGACAACAGTTTTGAATATTTGTCTAGGTATCAGGCAATTTGAACTTAACTTTTTCTTTTCATTTAAAAAGTTTCTGTCCAAATTCCACTATGCTCCAGACCAATATTCAAGAAATGTTGGGTTCAATATATGTAGATAATTAATCTAATCCTATCTAATGTTAATTATTTTGGTCAAAAAACAACTATTTTTTGCATATAAATTGCAAAATACTTAACTTAAGCTGCGTTTCCTCACACGCCAACTTAATAAATTTTATTTTGTGTACGTTGTTGAGAAAAACTGTGAACTTTTGGCAGGCGCAAAGGCTACTTGATCCATCTCTGTACACCCTCAAGTGGTGTAGCTACGAAACGATTAGAGGGCTGGAGATCCCCCTAAAGCTTCAAAATTGGTTTGGTAAAGCCCTAGGATCGGCCTGGATATACGGAAAAAATAACTTATAGCTGAAGAAATATGGGAAGAGTCAGTAACCAAATGTCTAGATATGTTATACGCATTGTATTTAACCAAAAGTAAACGTTATAGTCTTAAATTGCTCACCATTCCTTATTACAAAACTATATGAACTACATTCCTCTATTTCCCCACACCATTTTGAGAGTCATCCTATATTTAAACATATTATTGGCATTCGACTCCACCCCCTCAAGTTTCAATTTCGATTTTACCTTCCCTTTTCTTTTTTATGTATCAATTTTGACTACGCCACTGCTCACTTAGTTACAACCATTTTAATAGTTTGTGAAAAAAATCGATTGACCGTGAACCAAAGATGGAATTTTTCTCAATTAAATTAATATAGTTGCCTTAAAAATGATAAAAACTTAAATATATTATTAGAAGCAATTTGTTTTATCTTACAAATTGGGGGGGGGGGAGGGAGGGAGAGAGGGGGATACAGTTTATCGAAACATCTGATCACAAAAGGATTTCGAGTTCAGTATTTTAAAACAAAATCAAAACAGAAGGATGTTAAATCCTCCTTGTTCTGTAAACCACAACATGACCTCAAGGAAAGATTATACTGTATATGAAAACCATCGAGGCATGCGCTCAATTTTTTGTTTAAGTTCACACGACGGCTATGGTGGTGCCGTCCGTTATTATTGCGATATTTATTGGTGTTCCTTGTTATTTCACGGTTGGGACCACACAACAATGATTGATAATGACCCTTTTACACCCGGTAGCCCATTAGGCTTGATACAGTTTTCATCGGAATCGATCAACCCGCGGTTGCGACCACAAGATTTGAAAAATTGATTGCCTAAGACGTGATCGGAAGGTAGGGTTACACGCTGTCCAACATCCAACTATTACATTATTAGAAACCACTACGCACCTTTTTTTTAAAGGTGGCATTTTTTTTTCAGATAATTTGTCAAATTAACATTCATTTTGTTATCGTCTATAAAAGCTTGATTCACGCGTTTGTTGAAAATACAAACAGATTCTGTTCGAGGGTCACAGCAACGCAAACTAAAAGCAGTCGCTTATCAAAATAATGTATATTCTAGTGGGTAAACATATATTTAGGATTAATGTCAAGGTGACACGCTTTGATGGTTGAATGGTCTAAGGCAGATTTTTTTTTTAAACTGGGCTCCGCCATAGTTATTTCAGGACCCGTAAAGAAAATTTAAAATATTCCTTTTTTTTACACATTGCTTAATAGTTGAAGAAGGAAGGAGGAAGTTCCCTGACAAAAGGAATGGAACTGTCGTGAGACAAAACATATAATAATAATAATAATAATAATAATAATAATAATAATAGAATAACATTAGTGATTAAAATTGCCATTTTTTATATATATTTTTTTTCAAATTTGAATAAATACATTTGCCATAAGCGTGGCCGGAACATGTAATGTTTGCTTTACACGTTTAGTTCGACACCTTAGCTCAGTCGATAGCGTGTCTATCTACTGAGCTAAGAGTCCTGGGGTCGATTCCCAGCATGGCAGAAAAATGTATCACTGGTGAAATGAGGGTCTCCCCTTTCACAGTGATGAATTAACTGCCAGGGGCTGGATATTGTCTGTTTTAGATTTCAGTTAGTTAATAAGTCGTGATCCGATATAATCTCTCAGTTCAGGAAGTTCACGTTAAATAACTTAAATATATAAAATTAAAATTCCTACTTTTAAACTTGCAGAACTTAACTGTTGTTATTAAATGGTCACAATATTAGTGTAGAACATTTTATGATGGTTCCAGCATGTAGTTTTTTCTGGTGCAAGGATTTTTTCGGTCTACTAAAACGTTTGGGAATCCCTGATCTAAGGCGTCATTCTCAGAATAGACTGTTCTACCTATGTCAAAAAGAGTGGGATTCAAATCCTGGTCAGGTGTAGGCCTACCAAGGCGTTTTTTTTAATGTTTCCTTTCTACTCTATGCCAATGCGGGTACACTTTCTTCAACCATCCTTATCCCTAACACAATAGCGTTAATAACTCAAACGTTTAACTCGAACAGGCAGTGACAAAAAAGTCATGATGTATGTTATCATTTGTTCTTTGTCGAAAAACATATCAAAACAGAACAAAGACGACACACACGCTTTCCATTTAATGAATTGTTTAAAATATCTGTGTAACCACAGTATGCCCAGCTGCCTGCTTGTATCTCGCTTTGTAAGCGCATGCGCACTGATATAGCGGTTGTTCTTGAAATGTTATTGGGTCTCTCAGGCAGATTATTTCAAGTAGAACCAAGAAAATCTAAACAATTTCAAATCGCGCTGAGTAGACAGCGCGGATATCCTCTTATTGGCTTGGAGCTTATCACGTGACCACGTTTTCTCTCTTGTTTTTCGGCGAAAGTGTGAATCCACATTAATACGTCTTCCTTTCTTTTTGATGTAATGTTTTGTGAGGTACTAGGACCAACAGAACTTGTATTGGTGGGCACGCGGACAATATGTAAGGTTTGTCTAGTCTGGTATTCCGGTGACAGGGAGGCTTAACGTTCGAATTCCGACAAGGTGTATTGAGGGGATTTTTGTCTATAAGGTTTCCTACTCTATCTCCATAAAAATGTGGGTATATTTCATATAAGCTACCTTCATCATCCATAATTAATTAAATGCAGATTAATGAATGGGTAATAAGAATGGTATGAAACTAATAGGCCTATATAAAATTTTCTTGTGTGGCTTTTCACACTGTCTTATATGGGTGCTGGTTCAATTTTATTTTTTTAAATCAACTCTTCTCATTACGTTTCCTTCGGTTTGATAGTTCGAACAGTCGATAACCAAAATGTATCGTTCTTCTCTCGACTTGTCGAATGTTAGCCCCCTGTGACGCCCAGTGACCGCAACAAGAAGGCAAGGGGTGTACGGGGTGTTGCGGTCTGAAGCACATGCTATGACGCGCGAGAGGCTGGACAAGATTCTTGGACGTGCCAACGCGAGCCACCGTAGCACGTGAGTCGCGGTGTGAGAAACGGAAGAGCAGCTCACTGTGGGAACTAGACAGCATCGCATTTATTATACAGTGTGGGACGGAAACAATTAGATGATCTTTGCTGAGGAAAGAGATGAACAACGTGCTGAGGTTTGTCTGTCATCCGGTGGAGCTCACCTGAGTTACATCATCTTCAAAAAGTGGAAAAGTTTAGTATGAAGTTTGAGTTTATTTAGCTAGTGAATATCTACCTTTTCAATTAAAGTGTTAATTTTCAAATTACTGATCGTCTAATGGTTTTGGTCGCACCCTATACAATCATTCGACACACCATATTCGACGAAACGGCCGTTATTTGGTGCTCACCTTGTACATTAGACTTTCCGGCTCTCTCGATGAACAAGTAGTCCGTACCTAAACCAGTGGTCACACGGTTTAAGACGTAATACCCGCGATATACTATATTGTCTGAGATTAGGAGGTCGAGTTTC
>CABFOW010002429.1:80013-101862 GCA_902141385.1 Timema californicum | reverse complement strand
AAGAGGTAGGGACTGGGTAGCAAAAGTATTAATATAAGGGAAAGGATGGAGAGGTAGTTTAGAGGAATTTCACCCGCATTAGCCTGAAAATAGGATGTTAAAAAACACACGTGTTAAACCATTCTTAATAGCACCCGGCTTACCACTGGAAAATCCTGTCTATTGTGAGCCTGACGCCTTAGTCTACGTGACCACTGGGTGCAGTTTTTGGTCCCATTAAACTTAAAAAGCATGTTAAATATATACGATGTATTATGTTAGTATCATTTCCTCAGTCAACTTACCAATTATTGAGAATTTTTATTTAAAAAATATGCATACGTAATAGTTATTTGACAACCTCAAGCTATCTTTACTTTATTAGTTGATTCTATAGGGCCAGTTTCATAGTCAAGTTTAGTACGCTTCAAGTGCGGCGCTACACTAAGGGCCAGTTTCATAGTTAAGTTTAGTACGCCTCAAGTGCGGCGCTACACTAAGGGCCAGTTTCATAGTCAAATTTAGTACGCCTCAAGTGTGGCGCTACACTAAGTTCAAGACGACACCTACCTAAACCAGAATGGAATGGGCCAGTTTCCTATGCGAGAACGGCCCATTCCATTCTGGTTTAGGTAGGTGTTGTCATGTACTTAGTGTAGCGCCGCACTTGAGGCGTACTAAATTTGACTATGAAACTGGCCCTGTGTGAAAGTTTCAACTACTTATTAATTTTAGGATACTATTCTAGTCCTCATTTTGTTTTATGAGGTCAAAATGCTGTATGAATAATAAAAAAATGAAAGTGTGAAGGGTAAGTCTAGACTCTTTATTAAGGTTACAATTTAACTAGAGATTTACATAAACTTTAATGGAGTGGCACTTGTTTTAATTATCAACTTAACATTTTAACTACAGAAATGGGCCCTTTAAAAGTTTTTATTTTCTCAAAAAAGTAGTTCAACAAAACATTGTTTCGTTAGTATAAAGCTATAATCTAAATTATTTTTCTTAAAAAAAACTTGTGTTTTTTCCCCACGTTCTGAAGTCAGCAATAGTTTTTCACAACTTATATTAATCTAGAGAGAAAGGATGGATGGATTGAATTTTAAGAAACTGCATCGGTGATTCTGAGGCCACTATCCAATAAATCCACAAATTATTAATGTCCAACCCTAGCTTGTGATAGAATCATAGCTCCCGTAAACTTTGTTCATTTTCTTAACTAGTCAGCTAATTTTAACACTAAGGTTATTAACTACCCAGCCTAACAGTTAGAAAGATTGGGTAGGTACAGTAGCCCCATGGCTTCTTTGGTGCTGACTGACAGCTCACAGCTGATTTCTGACAGTCCATATTTAGGTATATACCTAAATTTTGAGCGTCAGAAGTGACAGCTGCTAAACACATGTTTTTGTAGCTTATATGGTTCGGTGTAGGGATACATAATTCGGTCTGGTAACTTTTCAAAGCTTTTATCTGTCAGGTGTGAGCTGTCAGTCAGCACCAAATAAGCCATGGAGCTACTGTAGCTTAGAGTAAATGCACCCGCAATAGAGAGAGTGGATGGGAAAACAACATAAATATATAACATTTAGAAAACAACTTCTCATGGCATCCGACTCGAGATTCAAACCTAGACCCTCGACCTATCCGTCACCAATTATTTAGTTTATTAGGAGCTTAACGTCTTAGACCGTGAGACCACTGGCATACGTATTGGTCCTACTATTATTTTCCGAAGATAATAACATTATAATGATCAACCCGCCATTCAAATACTGCCAGGTTCGTTTCCAGGTGATTCTGACAAATATATTTTCTATTTTCTTTATCGCTATCTTCTATTTAAATACTGGTTTGATCTGCTTCAATGGTCAATCGGTCTGAGGCGTCACCCTCGCACTAATAACAGATTGCCGAAGTCTAGGAGATCAAGATTACAATCTCGCTCGGGTGTGTCGAGGGTTGTTATTCTTACATGTTTTTACACTCTACCTCCATGCAAACGCGAGCACACTTCATCCAAATACATACCCACGCACCCCTAGTACATTAGCTTAATTAGTACTTAAGCGTATAGCTCGGACGGTTAGTAAGACGCGGTGTTAAAAAATATATTTAAAAAAATACTATTTGTTTCTGCTATTCAATATATCTAGAAACCAAGGTTAAGAATGGAATGCTAGGTGAACTATCCTGAGTTACGTTAGCTTGTAAGTCGAGTTTATATACTGTAATATGTGTTTATTAAAGCACACGTTAAACAATCTCATGAACAAACTTTGTCCTCTCTCACTGCTCAGTCACGTGGGCGGACCGCCTAATGTTACCAATTTTGAGTTGAATTGTACGATTACATCGTGGATGGTTTCAAATTTACCCCCGATAAATTCAAAAGTAAGTTTTTCTTGCATATTCAACCAAAAAAGGGGAAATAAAGACTTTCCTTAAGTGATACCATTAGATTTCCTTTATAGTTTTATCTTGTTTTTTTCCCCCTTTCCCCTGCGAAAGTTATGTCCTTTTATTACCCATAATTCGTGAGAAGAGGCAGTTTGCTTGGGGGTTCCGTGAAACAGCTGTGGGGGATTGCAATCACTACGCGTGTGTGTTTGTACCAGGAGCTATATATAGGTTCACTTTCAGGGTTTTCATACTGGAAACCACAAACTGGTCCTTGGGCCACACATTTCCTCTTTCCCGTGAGCCTCCACTTTGAAAAGGATTATTAGGTTTAGGTGTCATCCTTTTCCTAGTGGGTAGAATGTTTTGGGTAAGGATATAAGGGGACGCTTGGTTCGATTCCGGAGGCTGCTACGAATTAAAACATACCCTCAGTCATTGTGAGTTCGTCATGTCATCCATAAATATATCCCGGCTCCGTTAATATTGTGTCCCGTAGTAAGGCTCTAAAGGTAGTGAGTGGGCTGTTTCCCCAATATTTTCCTTCCTTATTTGACTTTTAGTTTGCAATCTTCTCGCGTGCAGCGATTGTTTGTTGACCCTGCAGTCAGTGAGAGGGTCTGTCTCTATTTTATTTTATTCTTCTTATATGCAGTGCTAACATAGCTGAGTGGCGTTGATGTCGGTGAGATGGCTCTCTCTATTTTCTTATTTCACTTACTCTAAGTTTTAAAATCTTTCCCGCATGCAGTGTTGACAACTCTGGTTGTAACCGCAGTTGGTGAACTGATGACTGACCTTACGTGTTTTCTCCTAGCTACTTCTTTTTATAAATCTAATTCACATTCATTTCCATATACTAGTAATGTGTCCCGTGCTAAAGTTTAATCACGATAGAAAAGTAAGCTTGGATAATGATATTGATGATGATGATTATGATAATAATAATAAACCGCAACAAAAAATGTAAACGTAACTAATGATTATTATTATTATTATTATTATTATTCCTTTATAAACATTTATAGAATAATATTCCTTAACATATAACCCCACACAGATGGGCACGTGGACTAAAACATCAGTATCGTCTAGTCTGGTTTGTTGGCGATGAGGAGGTTGGGGTTCAACACCCGGCCGAGGGTACTAAGGGGTTTATTTCTATACATTTTACCACTATTCCTAAACACAAATGCTTATGTTTATTTCCATACTACTTTACTCATCACCATACCATTAGTGTGATTAAATGAGGACATACTGTCTTTGTGACAAGACGCAGAGTATGTATGTATAATAATAATATAATATCCCATATATTAGGACCTTCTGCAAAGTGTTTTTGGTGTGTATTTATAGGACCTTTTCAAGTAAATATTATTCAAGGAGCCAGAAAAAAATATATTTCAAGTTTGGACAAGAATACAGTTTCTAGACAGAAGAGTTTCTGACCGAGTTAAAGATTATCAAATGTCTCATCACACTGCCAAGAAAGGCAAGATACTTATGTCTCGGAGTTCACTGAAAATTTGATATATGACACCTACAGGCTACTTCAATTCAATCTCTTGTAGATAGTTTTAATTAAATAGCGGAGTTACCTGCCTCGGCGGCGTAGTTGGCTAACGCACTTGTCGTGTTGAGCTCGACTGCTGAGGACGGGGAGATCGAGGTTCGAATCTCGGTCGGGTGAACTGAGGGGGGTTTTTCCTAAATGGTTTTCCACTCTCCCTCCACGCAAATGCGAGTTCACTTCCTCTAATTCAACCTTCCCAATTCCTAATACATTAGAGTAATTAGTACTTAAAGCGTCTAGCCCGAACGGGTAGTAAGACGCGGTGCTAAAATTATTATTATTATTATTATTATTATTATTATTAGCACCATGTCTTACTACCCGTTCGGGTTATACGCACTTACGCTAATGTGTAATGGTAGGGTGATTGTGAGATGAAATGAAGGACCTACAGTTTAACGTGGAATCCGAACCACGGTGGAGGCCTGGCATTCCCCACATTCACAAGATGTCTTGTCAGAGGTGAAGGAAGGGTTTGGTAATCAGATAAATCTGTGCCGGGACCGAGGATTGAACCCCGGCCGCCAGCACAGAAGTCCGACACCTTACTCCTAGACCACCAGGTCACCGTATATATATATATATATATATATATAAAGATTAGTTAAAACGTAAAGAGATTACTTTCGATAGTCATTTCAAAAGTTATTTTCAACTGATTTTCAGTAAAAAGTACGTTTAAGCTTATGCATTGAAAATATGTCCAAAAACTTGATCTTTCCAAAATATTTGAGGGTGGTAATTTTTAACTAAGCGTTAAAATTATATCAGGAATATATATTCTACCTAATTGAGCTTAAAGCATATAGTTTTATAATCTAAATGCTTCAGAATGAGGGGTGTGATTTCAAAATCGACGTATGATGCATCAAGGGGCCTGATTTTTGTTGGAAGAACAGTTTGTAAAATACTAACATATTTGTTTGTGGTCAACATGGATATTTATTATTATTATTATTATTATTATTTGCACCACGTCTTACTACCCGTTCGGGTTAAACGCACTTACGCTAATGTGTAATGGTAGGGTGATTGTGAGATGAAATGGAGGACCTACAGTTTAACGTGGAATCCGAACCACGGTGGAGGCCTGGCATTCCCCACATTCACAAGATGTCTTGTCAGAGGTGAAGGAAGGGTTTGGTAATCAGATAAATCTTTGCCGGGACCGAGGATTGAACCCAAGCCGCCAGCATAGAAGTCTGACACCTTACCCTTAGACCACCAGGTCACCAATCACTTTTTATAAATATTATCAATACCGATAAACTTATTTTGATAATATAGCAAAATGGCATCAGTGTCGACAGCAAAGAAAATACGTTTTTTCTAAAACCCTCTTCTTTTAGAGCACTTATTACACACTCGTGCTTCAATGTAAAATTTCCAAACTGTCGTCCTTGATATTTAGTTTTCGAACATAATCTATCTTCTTAAATGTGAGCCGTTTTCTACTGTAAGACGTTTCACCCGCTGTCCTTGCATTAGCCGGCTCTGATCCTAGTAGCCCAGGCTTATAGCTTGATCCGGACGATAGGACCAGAGCGAAGACATAACGCAATTAACACTAATTTAGGATAACCTCCTTGGAAATTGGGGACGGCACCATCTTTATCCACTTAACGGCAACACGGTTATATACTGGGCCCGGATCCCTGGTATAAGGCGGGTTAATAATCTCACACCCATCTATTACATATAGAAGATTATAGACACCGCTGTTCTGATGTCACGTACAATAATATACCAGCGTTTTACTCGAGTATAACGTGCTCTCTTGTACACCCTGTTTACCTTGAAAGGTCTTACCATGACGGACTACACTATGGTCCTATCTTATAAGCTACACCATAGTTTAATAATACAAGATAAGCTTGATCGCTGACAGAATAGATGATGGGTACAATACGCATCCTAGTTTTGTAAAGTAACATTTTGAAAATAAATAACTATGTATATACATATATATACACATATATATGTATATATATATACATATATATATATACACATATATATACATATATATACATACATATATATATATAAATAATTATATACATATATACATATATATGTGTATATATATATATATTTGCGTGTAAAGTGCACTCCAAGTATATATATTATAGTCCAATTTTTATATCAAGAGTCTTTTAAAACACACACACAAATTTTGCTGCAAAATTTGCAAGTATTTTACTATGTTTTTGTTATTTTATGGGTACTACTAATATCCATCAAAATTGACCGCTGCAGCTCACATGGCTTTCCGTATAAATACATGAACATAGACCTAGAAATTTTGTTAGCTGTCATTACTATGAAAATTGGACCAATAGTTATATTTTTCTTCTTGCTTCCCTGTTGTTCGATGTTTCTTTATATATTTTTACTAACATTTTAAAATTCACGTTATCTTGATCCGTAACCTAGATACGCTTTAATTTTCTAAATGGCCCTCCTCTATTTATAAAAAGTTTATTGACAATTCTATTTATTGTAGTTTATAAAAAATAGTGGCTGTAAGAAATTTGGTAAAATTTACACAATTGCACGATAATTTGAGAAAGGATGACTGAATAATTCAAATACGATTTATTGTCATTTTTGTAATAAAGGAAAATTTCGATCCATGAAATTTCTCAACATACTTGAAGATTTGTGTGTTTTATTCCAAGGGTTGCTTGACACTGCTAACTAATGGAATACGATTAAGGAGAGTAATTTGGGAGGACCCTTATTTTCTTGGAGAAGTTAAAGAAAAACCACAAGTATAACATTTACATTTAATACTTACGCACCTTTATATGATAAATTTGCTCTGAAATGACACACCTCGGTGGCGTAGTTGGCTAACGCGTTAGTCGTGTTGAGCTGCTCGACTGCTGAGGACGGGGAGATCGAGGTTCGAATCTCGGTCGGGTGAACTGGGGGGTTCCTAAATGGTTTTCCACTCTCCCTCCACGCAAATGCGGGTTCCCTTCCTCTAATTAAACCTTCCCAATTCCTAATCAATTAGAGTAATTTGTACTTAAATCGTATAACCCGAACGGGTAGTAAGACGCGGTGCTAAATATTATTATTATTATTGTTCTGAAATGGCACGTTAGATGCCCCAAATTATTATTTATAATATATCCTGCGTAAAAAATCAGCCCCTGTGTATTCTACTGAAATTATGACTTGAAGTTCCTCCTCAATAGAAAGTAAGTCTATTGAGAAACACCTTAGTCAGCATAGCCATTAGTGTATTAGTTTAGGAGAAACCAGTTTCCTTATGAACTGAGATAGCTTAGTATATGTGAATTTAGAGGGCAACTCGAATTGGTGATCCCACGGACTGAACGTCAGTCTCTTCTATTTTTTTTTCGAAAGTTACGAGAAGATCAGGTTGTGAATCCTTGTTGAGTGTACTGAGGGTGCTTTCCTCTAAGCTAGTTTTCCGCTCTTTATCCTCTAAAATGTGAGTACCTTCCTTATCCATATCAAGTTAACATAAATAGATGCCGATAATCCAGACCGGTATTAAGATGATGTAATAATAATAAAAAAAGTGCACTTAAATATTCGGCAACGTCTATTCTGATATAGTCTCTAGGTGGCGATGATTAGATCCGGTCTACGGACGTAGGGTTAGACGGCTAGACCACCACCAATCAGGTCCCTTGAATCGATACGTGAGCTCACAGCCAGGCGATTGCTTGCATTAATTAGGCGGGAATATTACAAACACTTCATGTCCGCGCACTGCTTGACTCCAGAGAAAAATTAAAAACAATCATCTCTAGGAAAGTTTTTAATTAGAAAACACTATTTCCACCCTCCCCCGTGGCATAGTGGTCAGGAGGGCTGAGTTAAGGGGATGAGGGTTCAGTCCCTCGCGTGTAAGACACCTTAAACTATCTAGTATATCCTTGGGATCATTATATCACACATTTATTTAACTCTTGTATTTACTTCATAAACACTAATAAAATCATCACACGACTTTCAACCCGGCTTTGTACAGAAGACTCACTTTGCTCGTTGAGGGCTCACCCTTAAACCCCCAGTGAGTTTTCTTTGCAAGTGGATGTAAACCAATGTAATTCCAGAACAGTTTTTTTTTGATAGGTTTTACCGTTTAGCCACAAGAGACGACCTCAAAAGAAAGGTCCGCACCGACTTTAAAGTTGCTCCGCCATTTTGAATTTTTTTTCAAGATTTAAAAATTATATTTTTTGGAATTTTCCTGTCGGTTACAGACTATAAGCTATAAGTTTGCTAAATTTTAAGTTTCTAGCTTATCTGGAAGTGTAATAATAATAATAATAATATTAATTAGCACCGCGTCTTACTACCCGTTCGGATTATACGCTTTAAGTACTAATTACTCTAATGGATTAGGAATTGGGAAGGTTGAATTAGAGGAAGTGAACTCGCATTTTCGTGGAGGGAGAGTGGAAAACCATTTAGGAAAAACCACCCTCAGTTCACCCGACCGAGATTCGAACCTCGATCTCCCCGTCCTTAGCAGTCGAGCTCAACACGACAAGCGCGTTAGCCAACTACGCCACCGAGGCGGGTATTTGGAAGTGGATAAACATTAATGTCAGTGAGTGAGTCAGCAATGTGGCTTTATAGATACCTAGATATTTTTCAGAGGGCAGAATGAGCTTGAAAAATTAGTAGATAACTTGAGCTACTCATAAAACACCTGGAATAGAGCCAGTCTCCTCTAGAATCGATGTGCCCCGTTCTAACCACCAAGCAACGGGGACAAGGACATGTGCTCGTGTGTAGTACCCTATCCACGTCTTAGCACCCATTTGGGTATCCGTATATTTACACTAATAGGATAGGGATGGGGAATATTGAATTTGGAGGAAATGTTCCAATTTTCGCTTGGAGGGATAGTGGGGGACTTTTCAGGAAATAAAACACCCTCACTTCTTACAACCGAGATTCTAACCCCAATCTCCCCGTCATCGGCAGACTAGACTACTGAGAGAGTAGCGCGTTAGACCACGCGGCCACCAAGCGGGTTAATACTGTCTTAGCTTCATACATACACAGATTTATCTGATTACCAAACCCTTCCTTCACCTCCGACAGGTGTATTAATCACAACTTGTGAATGTGTGGAATGCCAGACCTCCACCGTGGTTCGGATCCCACGAAAAAACTGTATCCATTTAATCTCACAGTTTCCGTACCATTAAACATTAGATTAAGTGCGTAGAGCCCGAACGGGTAGTAAGACGCAGTGCTAATAATAATAATAATAATAATAATAATAATAATAGATTCACCCATAGACCACATGCACACAGACACGGATGAATCTAGCTACAGTAGCCCCACGGCTTCTTTGGTGCTGACTGACAGCTCAGAGCTGACTTCTGTCAGTCAACATTTAGGTATATACCTAAATATTGACCGTCAGAAGTGGCAGCTGCTAAACACATGTTTTTACAGATCATTTGGTCCGGCGTAAGTATACATAATTTGGTCTGGTAACGTTTCAAAGATGTCAGTCAGCACCAAAGAAGCCATGGGGCTACTGTAGATATCAGTTAAGTAATGAAGCCTTCTTCACTATGGTAGTCCAATTTGCTATTCAATTTACCTTTATTCTAATCAGTAATCCCCTTCTGACATAATTGTTGACTGTGTGGTGTGATAGGTTTGATGTCCTTAGTAACATTATTATTATTATTATTATTATTATTATTAGCCCCGCGTCTTACTACCCGTTCGGGTTATACGCACTTACGCTAATGTGTAATGGTAGAGTGATTGTGAGATGAAATGAAGGACCTACAGTTTAACGTGGAATCCGAACCACGGTGGAGGCCTGGCATTCCCCACATTCACAAGATGTCTTGTCAGAGGTGAAGGAAGGGTTTGGTAATCAGATAAATCTCTGCCGGGACCGAGGATTGAACCCCTGCCGCCAGCATAAAAGTCTGACACCTTACCCCTAGACCGCCAGGTCACCTAGTAACATTAATCTTTCTATCGTTAGCTGACACAACCTTCTGTCTAGAAAATAAACACACGTTTAATAATGTATAAGTAAAATAGAAAGTGAGAACGTAAACATGGGTGTCAATCTCACCTAATCTGGGTGAAGGGGATGTCAGGGTTCGAATCCTGGCCTGGTGGTCTAAGATAACGATTCCTTCCTCTTCCTCTACGAACATTCATGTAATTTAAAAAAAATTATAACCTTCCTAATATATTCTCTACTAATGTAAATAAGGCAAGAAGCACGAAAACTTTTGTTAACTAATGAACCTGTTACTGTTATGGAGTACTCTTGAATGTAATATGCTTGACGTCAAATGGGAGCCTGGATCAAGTTTCAAGTCGGGCTGTTGTTCCATTTGATGTACAAGCTGTATATATTACAAAGCCCAAGATGATATCCTTTAATACTTCACAAGAACACCATAGGCAACTAGAAGCTAACATTTCAAATACATGACGTTCATTATCTTTAATTAAATCTAGGATTTATTTTAGCAACAAAACAAGTGATATTTCACCCATTGGAATTTAACGCAGAAGGTTTGTTTTTACACATTTTTTTGTTTTCTTTGCTTAGCATCTTACTACCCGTCCGGACATTATTCATATTTACACTAACGGTGTGGAGGATGAGGAAGGTAGAATATAAATGAAGTGTATTCAATTGTGCGTGGAGGTAAAGTGAAATTACATTTAGGAACAAACGCCCTTAGTACAGCCGACTGGGATTCAAACCCTGTTCTCCCCTTAATTGACTGTCCAACCCATTGCGAGAGTGACGCCTTCAGACATTTATAACGCTAAAGTGGGTGGTTAGGTTACTTAAATATTATGAGGAATCCTTTTTTAAATGAATTTCTCACCACTTTGAGTTCAATAATAATGAATTGTACATTGTACCACACGTAGTTTTCCTCTATTTTATCTTAAAATGGAGACATTTACTAAAAACTAGTAGGATTTTTAAAATGAAATAATACACATTGTGGCAGAAACACTAATGCAAAGAGCACAAATGAAATAAAATACACTTTTACACAAAAATTGAGAAAAGAGGAATATCTATATCCACCAAAGACTATAACAATCAAGTTCACGTTTAAAATACATACATATATATATATATATATATTTGCTTATAGCTCAGAAACTATTGGTTATATAAAAATACATTTCAAATAAAACACTTTAAAGTTCTAAAAGTATTAAAACTTTACAGTAATTCTTTCTTATCTCAAATATTTGCGAAGAGAGTATGATCAAAATTGGAAATTTGCATCAATGTGAAGCACCCTTCAAGTCATTTTAAGGGGTAAACGAAAATTTTCCTTTAATTTGTAAGTTAAACAATGCTTAGATATAAAATTAAATCAAAATCTATGAGTTTATTTAGAGAAATTTCTTTTAAAACAATCTTTAGTTTAGTTTTGTGATTAGATTTCTAATGCCAAAAACTCCTCGGGGGAACTTGATGAAAGCCCTAAGATACCAATTTTTAGCCCAATCGGTAAAATTGTTTCGGCTTTAGACCGAGATACAAACAGACATACGTCATCGTGAAAATATTTTTTTCTGTTTTAAAAGGTCATGAAAAGTTGACATTTATCAAAATCTTGAGATCATTTTTTTTTTGACGATCACAATAAGAGCTTCTCTCTCCGAGAGTTAGAGACAAAACGAAAATGTGTGGACACCATTTGACTTCAAATAAATCAATAAATTAATACTTCCAATTTCGGTAGCAAGGAATAAAATAATGTGAAGGAAAATATTAAAATTATGTATGGCATTTCAAAAACCTTTAATTACGAGCCGAAAACAAATAAATAGTACATTTCCGAAATAAAATCATAAATAACTTATTTCAGTAAAAAAATTTCAACAACGAATGTCTTAATTAAAGTAAAACGATACAAAAAAAATATTGGGATGGACCTGCCCCATATGTCACTGGAATATTGTGAATATAAAGCTATTCAGCGCTGTTTTTAAAATACTCTCAAAAATACATACCCTATTTTATGAGTGTGAACGCACGCAGTAGTTATATTTATTAATTGTATACATTTAAAAATTAAACAATAATACCACCCTCACAATAGAATGAGTAAACATAGGCTCATTTTTAGTATTGTCTGGCTTCTCGGTGGCATGTAGAGGTAGATGTTCAAACCTGAGTGGGTATACTGAGGTTTTCTTCCTCCCCTGCTCCTTAAAGGATTTCTAAATCTTCCTCAAGGAACATGAGAGTACAACTTTCGCTATATACTCTGTTAACTTGTGCGTGTAAACATATCACTACAACATAATCGTGTTTTATAGAATAGTTGTATGTATACCTTAAAATTTAAAGCTCATTGATACATTTTACTTTCTAATAAAGATAAATTAGTGCAATAGTGAACAGTTTCTAAGTTTATCTTTTATGCGCCCCAAACTCGGAGAGATAGGCAGGGCTAACCATTAGGTCCACCCCTGTGTCTATCTCTCTATCCATCTGATTGAAACTTGGGCTATAGCCGAAACCTTTTAACAGATTTCGTTCAAACTCGATATTTAAATGTTATAATATGTTCATACATTGAGGCCAAATCATGTTTTGGATCCCAGCCCTAAGATTAAGTATAGTTTAATAATTACTAATTTTCAATTATTTTTTTAATAGTTCTAGTGGATTTGTTTATAAGATATGTCTGGGGAATTATTTACTTAATAAATAACACCGTATACTTATTTTTTTTTGGAGAAAATAAGTTTTTAAGGGAATTTTACTACTGACGAATCTTTAAAAATTAGATTTTTTTTTTTGAAAATGGCTTTTTCAATTTTATTAAAAATGAGTAACATGTGAATGTTTTATATGATGAAAGAGAATATATATACAAAAACTTAATTTGAATGTATTTAAGAGATTACTAATTTCTGAAAATTTTGTTCCCAAGTAAGTCTTATAATATAAAAAATTATGTACTATCGTTTCGTGGAATTTTTTAAAAAAAAATCGGCTGTTGCTGGAAATTTAATCTCCCAACATTATAAATATGAAATCCTTCTCGTAGTTGAAGGTAGTAGTAGTATATTACTAATACAAAGCATAACATTAAAAAATGTCGTTGCCCTAAAGTCGTCTCCCGGAAGTTTAACTCATGAGAATGTACAGCACAATAAATAAAACGATGAAGTTGAAGGCATCTACAGGATTCCTGTGAATATTAAAATACTTTGTTCTTTCCTTGCAATATTACTTTCTAAAGAAGTCAACTGTGTTTGTGGAGAGAAGAGGTCGTCATTAGAGAGAGAGAGAGAGAGAGAGAAGGGGTTGGTAGGACGGTGTGATGTGTCAGGTCGGTTGCTCTTTTTTATTAGAACCGTAATGGGGTCGGCAAAAATGGTTTTTGAAGTTTCATCTCAGTGTTGTTACGATTAGATTAATCTCTCGTAAAGATGACTGAAAGGACTGCATTTTATTTTTCAAAAGAGGTATTGTGGTTGTGTCAAGCGTTTGAAAATATATTTATTGTATTATTTTATATGGGAAACATACTGGTAAATGCACCATATCAAACTACGTCTTACCTCCCGTTTTCTTCACAAACTAGGCAAAATTTTCAAACTAGATAATAAAATACATAAAAATAAGAACTAATCAAAACCCACATATCAGGGCACGTGTACAAAGGTGTCAGTCTTGTATTAGTCTGGTTTTAATGGGAAGAGGAGGTCGGGGTTTGAATCCAGGTCATGTAGACTCAAGTGTTTTATAAGCAGTTTCCACGCTCTATCTTCAGGCAAATGCGGGTATGTTTCCTCTAAAAATTATGTTCTCATCCTAACTCCATTGTTGCAATTAAGATGCCTATATTGTGAATGTGGGGAATGCCATGCCTCCACCGTGGTTCGGATTCCACGTTAAACTTTAGGTCCTCCATTTCATCTCACAATCACCCTACCATTACACATTAGCGTAAGTGCGTATAACCCGAACGGGTAGTAAGACGCGGTGCTAATAATAATAATAATAATAATATGCATATAGCCCGGACGGGTAGTAAGATGCGGTGATGCATAGAGAGAAGTAAAGTTAAAATAAATGACAAGGTGCACCGCAAAGACTTTCTCTCGCTTTAATATTAATTTGGGGCAGTCATTCTCCAAATTAGAAGTAACATCGTGTGCTTGGTCGAGAATTAAATTAGAAATTTAAAGCCACCCGACATATAAGAGTATGTTTTAATGGTTTTGCAAATTCAAGGACAAGATATATATATATAGTGGAAGTGTAGCTCGATTGCTTCATGTTATATTAACTCCCAAGCAATTACCACAGTTCATATAGGCCGATACTGAGCTCGCGAACAGCTTCATCACTGATATTACAAGAGTTGGTCTCCATATCCGACATTTGATACGGATCTTAACGTATGGTTGTGGGTCCCATTGATTCAGATGTGAACCGTTTAATTTTATGAACCGTGATTATAAACATGATAACAGTCAAAGAGCAGTGTATTGGCGTATTTATTAAGTGAATTATACTAATATCAATTTCACACTCATTGGAACTACAAGGAATTTATTTAAAACCATTTGTCACATATTTAATGCCGGGTTCACACATGAAGCTACGCTATGATATGCTTTACTGCGCTACGTTTTAAGATTGTTAACCAAGTATTTAAAGAACACGTTCACACATGACGCTATGATATGCCGTGCTAAGCTACGCTATGCGAGCGAAATCGCGGACCGAGCAATTTTTTTACATTTCACTCGCGCTACGGTTTGCGCTACGCATGCGTACAACGGACAGACCCACAAAAGGCCATGTTGTCTTGAAGACTTCAAATATTGTAATAAACCTTCCAAAGTATAGCATAGTACAGCTCACTGTGTGAAACACACGAGAAAAAAATGTCGCATAGCAGAGCGTATTGTAGCATAGAATATTATAGTATTATTATTATTAGCACCGCGTCTTACTACCCATTTGGGTTGTACGCACTTACGCTAATGTGTAATGCTAGGGTGATTGTGAGATGAAATGGAGGACCTACAGTTTAACGTGGAATCCGAACCACGGTGGAGGCCTGGCATTCCCCACATTCACAAGATGTCTTGTCAGAGGTGAAGGAAGGGTTTGGTAATCAGATAAATCTGTGCCGGGACCGAGGATTGAACCCCGGCCGCCAGTACAGAAGTCTGACACCTTACCCCTAGACCACCAGCTCATCAATATTATAGTAGGTTTGTGTACGAATCCAGCATAAGAGAGACTAGAATGAATACGTCTCCCTCCATAGTCAACGTAGTCCGGAAATACGTTTTTCTTTTCAATGAAAATCAACACACAGTTTGAAAGTAATTGCAATTACAGCACTGTCTTTATAAAGGATACCACATTTCAATTGATTTAAATTAGTTGAAAAATGACACATGGATACGGGAATAAAACCCACCAAATTTGGTACCACTATGCTATACAGAGGTCATCCCGTGCTCAAGGTCATTCCTAATTCATAGTTTAAGGCTGAATTCTGTGACGGACGTCTGGAAACGTCGTAATTTAAATGATTTCCCCGCTATACAAAAAGTGACATAATTAAAATTAATTTCAACCTATGTGTTGATATTTATGAGCATTTATTCTTAAAAAAATACAGTATTTTTAATTTTTTTTAGCACCGCGTATTACTACCTGTCCGGGTTGTACGCTTATGTACTAATTACACTAATGGGTTAGGGATTATGAAGGTTTAGTGGAAGATGACAAGCACCCGCATTTTCGTGGAGGGAGAGTGGAAAACCATTTAGGAAAAACTTCCTTCAATACAGCCAACTCAGATTGAACCCCGATCTCCCCATCTTCGGCAGTCTAGTCCAACAAGATAATAGCGCGTTAGACCACGCGGCCACCGAGGCGAGTAAATACAATCTTGTAATGTATACTTGGCAGCATGGCAGATAGCTGTGGAATCTAATAGCGCGCGATACATTTTACTCATATGTAGTTTACAATTCCACACGTCCATCATAAGCTCAGCCTCAAGTTATGAGGGAAGAATGACCCTTGTCACGGGCTGAATCCCGAATAGCTCAGTGGTAGAGCATTTGTGCAATAAGCCAAAGGTTTCGGGTTCAATTCCCATGTCCAGGTATCATTTTTCAACTAATTTTTATTTTATTTCCTTTTTCATTTATAATTTGAAACAACTGCAAAGGTTGTTAATGGAGTCTTGAACATGTCATTTCCATTTTATTCAATCACAAATCCAAGTTCAGTATTTCAAAATCTTTGAAAGTTTGGAATATTCTTTTTAAAAAATTCTTGAAATGAATGTGAAACATCTATCCCTTACATTGTCCATACCGCTGCTCAAGAATTGAAACAGATCTTAATCAATGGTTTCGAAATTTGTCAGTAATCTCTACGTCACGAAGTTACAAACTCACCGCTGAATGTACGCTTTATTTTAATCTTTCCCCTTATCTGGAATTCATTGATTCGCTGGTTTGTTTTGTACAATTTAACAACTTATCGGTCCTAGTCAGAATACAAAATCTCCCTTGTAAGTATTACGAAAGATTCTCCAGTTCCTCAAGTGAGTCATCCCCAAATAACACAGACACACTTTTGGACTCATTTGGTACAAACATTTCCAAACATGTTGTTTTTTCAGTTCCAGTTGTGTTCGGTAATTAAATGCATAGCTAAATTAAACTACGGTTTTGTTTTATATATTTCCAAATGAATTTAACTGTTTGAAAGTAACCAGACAACCAGCTCACATCTAGTATGCAACAAATTTTATTTAAATGTGCTAAAAGTGTTGAGGTGTATGCTAGAAATTCTCTCGTGCACTAAGGGGACCGACTCTAAAAAGTATTATGTGCCTAAATTTCTTTAAAATGATTCATTGCTTTAATATCATCGATGGTGCCGTTGACCGGTAGTTCCAATTGATGATTAAAACAGTGGCAAATTAAAATACCACGAAATCTCTCACATTATTCTCTCTCCTAACTTGCTGCCTAACTTCAAATGGGTGACCTGGTGGTCTAGGGGTAAGGTGTCAGACTTCTGTGCTGGTGGCCGGGGTTCAATCCTCGGTCCCGGCACAGACTTATCTGATTACCAAACCCTTCCTTCACCTCTGACAAGACATCTTGTGAATGTGGGGAATGCCAGGCCACCACCGTGGTTCGGATTCCACGTTAAACTGTAGGTCCTCCATTTCATCTCACAATCACCCTACCATTACACATTAGCGTAAGTGCGTATAACCCGAACGGGTAGTAAGACGCGGTGCTAATAATAATAATAATAATAATAATAACAACTTCAAATGCAGTGTAAATCAAATGTATCTCCAAATATTCTTTGGTAAGTCGCTGGATGAAGACAGAATAATTGTGAATCTGTTATTGTTTGTGCCTCTTTGATGTTTACCTCTCACTTAGCAAGAAGTAAGCTGTGCTGAAGATTTTAGCTGTTCTATGTAATCTAATTCTGGTTTGTATTTCCAAATTGTGTTCTTGTGTTATTATTAATATTTCATATACATTTGTTTAGCCTAGTAGTTTTAATTAACATACTTTTTTGTTCTCCAAGACTTCAATAAATGCTGTTAGTTTTTTCGTGCTACAGTAAGCGACCAAACAACGCAAGAATTCAATGCTCAAAATAAGCACTTGCGTCTTGTACACTTCTAAGCTACACATAGAACTACCAAAATTTCCTCTGTCCCACTTCATCCAACTGTATTTAGTTTCTGTGCCAACAACTTTATTATGTTCAAACGTCAGGTATGTCAGTCACTGACATTAAAAGAGAAATAATGAGATGAACCCGCACCACAAGCCCTTGTCCTGGGATACTCGCACAGCTGTTTCGTTTGTCAACATTAGAGACCCCGGATATTTCAATTCCTATTTGTATTTTGTTTTATTAGTAGGCTCAAAAGGTAATTTTTTTAAAACTAAAACTAGTTTCATGTTTTTGAAGTAGACCTCTACTCTGCATTTTATACTAAATTTAATTATTTAAAGTGGTGGTATTACTACACACCTCAAAAATACCCATTTACCTAACAGATGTGAGACTCACAGGCACACAGTATAAATTAATAATTCAGATTGGTTTAAATAGAGGCGGTTTATCAAATCATAAGCTCCTCTAGATGAGATTCCTTGGCAATTTTATACAAGGGGGTAATGGGAGAGTGTGGGTAGGGGGGGGGGAAGGTTTGTTCGGGGGTTGTGGAAAATGGCATAGCCGTTTTAAGTAGCATTAAAATTCGTATTTACTTGACTCACTTCCCTAATAATTAATTATCAATTAGTGCTCGGGTGTGAAATACCTTGGCTTTGTGACACAGCAATTGGGCCTTATATTTGCTACGCATTGTTAGGCCCTATTACAACCCCATTTGGTGTAGGGTTTTGGTTTCAAAAACTTTTAAAGTACCAGGGCGTCACCCTGGCAGTCGAAAAAGTGTCTGGGCACCACGCTGGGCCATCTTGGCTAGACTATAGCATTAGATGCAAGGAATAGATACCAGGAACACTTACAGTAGCCCCATGACTTCTTTGGTGCTGACTGACAGCTCACAGCTGACTTCTAACTGTCAACATGTAGGTATATACCTAAATTTCGACTGTCAGAAGTGACAGCTGCTAAACACATGTTTTTGCAGATCATATGGTTCGGCGTAGGGTGTTCGGCGTAGGGATACATAGTTTGGTCTGATAACTTTTCAAAGCTGTCAGTCAGCACCAAAGAAGCCATGGGGCTACTGTAGTTAAATGGGCAGACGTACTATTATTGACTGAGCTAAGGTGTCGATATATTGTAATTTAAACTTCTCTAACCACTTAGTAAACTATGTCTCATCCATGTTACCTACTGCGAGACTACCAGATGCTAACATAGGGGGAAAGGTTGAGCTAAGACCCACTTCAGTGACCACATGGTCTCAGACAGGCGTGTCAAACTCATTTGGCTGTAAGAGCTACATTGAACATTGAAAATGTTGAGTGGACTGTAAATCAGAAATAGCCTAAATAAAAAGGTCCACCTTATTACCTTAGTAATAGATCATTTTAGAAAGCATTCTAAAAAATAGTCTAAAGTAGAGATCGTTTATAATTAAAAGTTAATACTTAGATAAATTGCTCTAGATATATATATNTAAAAAAATTGCCTATATAAAAATTCCACAACCAAAGGATCATGAACAGATTTGATCCACACATGAACATTGTCTGTTTTATATATATATATATATATATATATATATATAAATTACATTTATAAATTAAACAGTTGCTGAATTGGTAGATGTATTGAGTGAAATTAACAAGTCAAAATGTATAATTTAAATATACTTCTGGTGTAAAAACATATTGTCAGATATGAACATTTATATACGATTATAATCCATCGTCAACTAGACCACAAACGAGTTAATTAAAAGTCCAAAACATAGGTTGACACGTTAAAAATATTAATAAAAAAACTTTTAAAATTTCACACATGAAATTAAGGAAGCACGAAGATAAATTAAGACTAAAGTTATAAAAGAACTCTTGTGAATTAACGTTAAACAGTTATAAATTAGTAAAGAGAGAATTACTAAACAAACAAACTTACTTGAGTCGTTGGGGGGAAAAAAAACTATGTGTTATTACGAAGGCTAGATGTTTACTAAATAAGGTGTGGTGAGAGGGAGAAAATGTGTGTACAAACAAACGACTTAAGATAAGCGAGCTATAAAAGGTAAAGTTTACAAGACCACAGTGTAAAAATAATAGGTTGTGAAACTACTGTTGAAAATCATTTGAGTGTTGAATGATCTATGAAATCAAGGATAGATAAAATTATGTAAATTATTGTCGAGAGGAAGTATAAGGTACTAATCTTCTCTACTTCGGCTCGAACGGGTCATTTTGTATACATCGAAAATATTTGGAACATTGTCATAGATAATTAGGATATCATCTTCATATCTGCAATAGAATTTGTTATTGAGCACATTGTTCCAATTATTGAAAATAATGGGATCATAATTATAAGAATATTTCTGACATGAGGCGTGATATAGGGGACCCATTACATGTTCATCATTTTGTGAATAAAACTTATTGTTAAATCTATCCATATAACTAGAAAGCTAAACTCAATTCCTATTAGCAAAAATTAATAATTTATGTCATTAGACATTTCTAGTCCTTACACTAACATACCAGTATTAGAAACGATCAACGTTATTAAAGAGACTCTAATATCTTTGAACTTTACCAAATATTACATTGATCAAATTTCCAACTTAGTCCAAATAATCACTGACCAACATTATTTTCAATTTCAATTTTTTTCCCCCAGAAGTATAATTTAATTATACATTTTGATTTGTTAGTTTCACTTAATACATCTACCAATTTAGCAACTGTTTAATCTATTAATTTATTTATGATATATATTTTTATAGCAATTAATCTAAGTCTTAACTTTTAATTAGTAATAATAGATAGACCCCGAGTATATAAAATAATAATGACCCCCCCATCCGCAATATTGTTTACTAAATATTTGAAGCAATGTTATTATTGTTGTGCTCTAGGAGTTTGTGCTTAGATTAATTTCATATTGACAAATGTGAGTTCGTTCGTGAGCCATGTTCTCTCGGGTATTTCATTCCATTTTATGTGGGTAAGCAACTTTTCACACACTTATGTGATGCCAAACATTGCACATAATATTGGGTGCGTAGATTCAACAATAGTTGGAAGTTAAAACAGAATACCAATTCTGTACACCAACCCCAGATTTCTCCAACTGTACCGAATTCCTAAATATCACGTTCTCAAGAGATGCATTTCTACGACTTAAAAAAAAATTGTGGTCACATTCGAAAAGTCCGTGGGTCGAATAAAATTAAAGTTAGGTCTGCAAGTTTTGACACGCTTAGTCTTAGGCGTCACTCTTGCAATAAAACTCTTCTGCCTACTACAGGGATATCGAGGTTCGAATCCTGATCGGTTTTATTGAAAGTGATTTTTATTAAATGGCTATCCAGTCTACCTCCACGCGGACGCACTTCCTCTAGATTCAAACTTCATCCCTCCTAACACATTAAGTGTAATAGTTAGTATAAACGCATATGGCCTGAATTGGTATTGAGACGTCGTGCTAAAAATATATAGTATTAGTATCATTAACACCGCGTCTTACTACCCGTTCGGGTTATACGCACTTACGCTAATGTGTAATGGTAGGGTGATTGTGAGATGAAATGGAGGACCTACAGCTTAACGTGGAATCCGAACCACGGTGGAGGCCTGGCATTCCTCACATTCACAAGATGTCTTGTCAGAGGTGAAGAAAGGGATTTAAAAATATATATATATTATATTAATAAAGTAAAGTTAAGCTGGATTTGTAAGGAAATAATCTGAAAGTAGGATGTGGAGCTGTAAAATGTTGATGAAGGGGGTGGAAGGTGGGGGAAGACCACCCAAGATAACATACACTCGCGAATGTACTCATATCTTCAGACTCAAAAGAGACCATCACACTACCCTTGCGGCCAACCCTTCCTGTAGCTCCACGGTGGCCACACACACACTCACACATGTGTACGTATGTTGTGTGGGGTCACAAGAATGTCGTGGTCCTTGTCTGGTGAAGGAGAGTCTCCACTTGTTATAATGTTCTATCCCGGCAAGATAAGCTAACCAGACGACAACACTGACAAGGGGAGAAAGAAAGGGTTTCTTTCCTCCAGTCGCCTTCTTCCTGCGCTACAATCTTCTCTTTTTAGATATATGTACAAAAAACAGAGGCTTCCCCCCCCCTTTTTTATTTTTATCCCTCAACC
>CABFOW010002429.1:42776-68810 GCA_902141385.1 Timema californicum | reverse complement strand
TATTATTATTATTATTAGCACCGCGTCTTACTACCCGTTCGGGTTATACGCACTTACGCTAATGTGTAATGGTAGGGTGATTGTGAGATGAAATGGAGGACCTACAGTTTAACGTGGAATCCGAACCACGGTGGAGGCCTGGCATTCCCCACATTCACAAGATGTCTTGTCAGAGGTGAAGGAAGGGTTTGGTAATCAGATAAATCTTTGCCGGGACCGAGGATTGAACCCCGGCCGCCAGCATAGAAGTCTGACACCTTACCCCTAGACCACCAGGTCACCCGAAATAAAATGTTGTTCCAGTACAACATTGAATTTAATTTTCTTCACATAGAGACCTCAAAATTTCTTGAATATCTTTCAAGGGTGTTATTTTATTTAATGATAACTTTTCTCTTTACTTAAAAAGTTTGTTAGATAATTCCACAATGCTCAGGACAGATATTCAAGAAATGTTTATACCACCATGTGAAGAAAATTAATATCTATGTTTGTACTGGAACAACACTTTATTTATTTTGACCAGAAAAATGTTTTGCCATAAAAACTCCAAAAAACACTGGTCTTTTCTCATTTGTCCTTCCATCGCACCTTATATGTTGCACAATCACTAACGGGGAAAGGGGCACATAGATTCTTTTTCTCGGGACAAAGCTCAGAGAGAGAGGAAATGGCGTCTTCTTATTTCTTTAATGGGGCTTTTGTTTATCTTGGTTTTTATTCTTTTCTTTTATTTCATAGGAAAGACCCTAATGCGTTTGGGTGTTCTGTCTGTGTTTCTGTTTGTTCGTTAGGGTGAGTGCATCCTGATAACTTTTAAAGAAATTAACTGGTTTCAATTTAACTGGGCACGTACATAGCTCCTAAATAAAATAAATCTTTGGTTTATTATATTATTGTTATTTTACAGAACGTTACTATTCTAAATACTTTCCCAAATAAAATGATATAGAATTCAACCAATTTTGACTTTTAAGAATTAGTTTATATACTAAACTAAATTAGTTTGTTAATACCCCAATATATAGTCAAAAGTTTAAATTTACAAAATGGCTTAGACATTAACAACATTCTAGACGCTCACCCGAATATTATTATTACTATTATTATTATTATTATTATTATTATTATTACTAGCACCACGTCTTACTACCCGTTCGGGTTATACGCACTTACGCTAATGTGTAATGGTAGGGTGATTGTGAGAAAAAATGGAGGACCTACAGTTTAACGTGAAATCCGAACCACGGTGGAGGCCTGGCATTCCCCACATTCACAAGATGTCTTGTCAGAGGTGAAGGAATGGGTTTGGTAATCAGATAAATCTGTGCCGGGACCGAGGATTGAACCACGGCCGCCAGCACAGAAGTCTGATACCTTACCCCTAGACTGACAGGTCACCACCCGAATACTAGGAGAAATATTTTGAAAAATGTTTTAAAAAGATGTTTAGGTTTAACTTGTTACATATTTATAATAATTTATACTTTTTTTTGCATATACAAGTGACATAATAAAGAGGCAAATTTTTTTTCTAGCTGGCTTCATCTTTATTGCTTAGGGCTCTTAAACCATTAAAGTTGCCTTTATAATATATAGAGCTTAAGAAGTAAAATTCATAACCTAATTATGATTTTTATGGTCGATTTGGCTATAAGTGTTATCACATACAACATTTCAAATTTCTTTTTGTGGCCTTGGTCAACCTTTCGGAACCGTAGAAGTTATGCACTTTAAATTTGCTTAGTGTTAAAATAGGAAAAATATCGGAATAATTAACCTCAAACTCCATCAAGTACCAGTGCTCCCATGGCCTAAGGTGCCAGGTTTGTATTGGGCTTGATTTACACCAATGGTCAGGTTGACATTCAAAACCCGACAAGGGTGCATCGAGGTTCGCTTTATTACCCTCTTTTCAAGTTCATACAAATGCATTTTCTATTTAAAAAAATCCCTCTCATGTTGATTAAATCAAGCTCTTAATAATATGACCCGCCTCGGTGGCGTAGTTGGCTAACGCGCTAGTCGTGTTGAGCTCGACTTCTGAGGACGGGGAGATCGAGGTTCGAATGGTTCACTTCCTCTAATTCAACCTTCCCAATTCATAATCCATTGGAGTAATTAGTACTTAAAGCGTATAACCCGAACGGGTAGTAAGACGCAGAGCTAAATATTAATATTATAAGCTCTTAATAACCAGCATTTATCTGATAGGTGATTTGTTTGGCATAGATCAGCTACGTATATGTGAATAAACAAATAGTCACTAAATAGGCGTTGATATAAAAAAAATACTACCACTACCCTGGCACGAAGATGATTTAGAATTTTGATTTATGCCCTGGCCGTTTTCGTGCCAGCGCCGGCCATTCCACTGGTATTACACACACGTACAGTGCGCTGACCTCAGCTTAATGAACATGACGAGATGAATGTTCTCTATACTCTGCCCTGTCCCTTTTATAATCAAATTACGTCAGCACTAATTCCAACTGTCAATAATTCCTAACGAGAAAAGCCAAGCCGGATGTTGCCGATTCAAATTCGCGACTACCTGTCGCGCTGGAAGTCACCAACAGCCTGTCATGATAGTTGATTTTTTAATTAAACAGTTTTTTTTATATGTATAGCTCAATTCATTAAAGTACTCGGTTTATTTTTATTGAAAAAGTGTGATGGTTAAATGAAACTGATTACTTAAATAAATATAAAATTGGCAATTATAAATTATAGATTATCTTTGTTTGTAATGGTTAGTGCCCTTTAATCTTTTGTTTGAGATATTTTAGGGTTTAATTCCCAAATATTTTAAAATACTTCTTCGCACAAAAATTAAATATGATCTTGCAATGGTCGAGGGAGCTAATACTTAAGCTCTAACATAATATCTCTAAAATTATCTTTAAAGTGTTTGAGTTTGAATCCAGGTCGGTTATTCAAAGTGATGATTTATTAAGGAAAACACGATTTCGTCGTAGTACATACATTACATTAAGAATGCCTCAGTTGCTAGTATTATTATTATTATTATTATTAGCACCGCGTCTTACTACCCGTTCGGGTTATACGCACTTACGCTAATGTGTAATGGTAGGGTGATTGTGAGATGAAATGGAGGACCTACAGTTTAACGTGGAATCCGAACCACGGTGGAGGCCTGGCATTCCCCACATTCACAAGATGTCTTGTCAGAGGTGAAGGAAGGGTTTGGTAATCAGATAAATCTTTGCCGGGACCGAGGATTGAACCCCGGCCGCTAGCATAGAAGTCTGACACCTTACCCCTAGACCACCAGGTCACCAGTAGCTAGTAGCGCTATCGTGTTAAGTTAAAGGGATTCCTACCGGGGCTTTGAGGTGTGTTCCAATCGTCCCCATCTCTCGCGTTATTTAATAAGTGTTTTGATTTTCACAATATAGCTCATAGCACAATTAAGGAAAAAGGTATCGTTATGTCCCTTCAGGACTAAAAATATTACATATTGCATTTTATGATAAAAATAGATTTGATTTTTTAAATATGTGAAATTAGCTCATTTTCAAAAAGTTTTCTCACGAAATGTTACAATTCTGAGTAGAAAGGAAATGTTTAGAAACAAATATCAAGCCTTTTTCAAACAAATAAAGTCACTATTTTAAAGGGGTCACGTCGGAAAATGTTAAGCCTATTACTCACTTGGAAACATTATTTGCCAACTCAGACTGGAAACGGGTTTCCATGTTTTTTTAACAGTCTGCCAACTGTTTTGCAAACTGTTTCCAGTGTGTGCAAACAGTTGACAAACATGGGAAGCATAAGGTTTGGAAATAGATTTAAAAAAACTTTGTTTCATGTCCAAACTACAATGATGAAAGCTTGTTTCCCGTGCAGAGTTCAGTTGAGTGAAATGTGTCTGCCGGGGAGAAGGCTGCTATGGCGTGTGCTTAAAAATTAGAGTGCTTTTCTTCAAAACTGCACACGAAGGGCCTTTAACTTTTTTTACACTTCATTCGGACCAACTAAATACTTATTTCACTATAAACATCCCATTATAACGCGATTTTTATAGGCCATGGATGTCACATCCCACAACAATGTGTTTGTGTGAAATATCTATGTAGGTTTCAGTGTGTGACATGACAAATGACCAAACCAGGAACTGATGTGATCTTTGTGGACAGCAGAAGAAAACTAGTACACGTTGTCTGTTGCCGTGAATTTTGGCAAACACGTCCAGACACGTCAACAATGTTTCTTGTAACCCATTTAAAATGGATGACAATAAACACGCTTCCTTATTGGAAAACACGACTATTTTTAATATTTAGCACCGCGTATTACTACCCGTTCGGGTTATACGCTTTAAGTACTAATTACTCTAATGGATTAGGAATTGGGAAGGTTTAAATAGAGGAAGTGAACCCGCATTTGCGTGGAGGGAGAGTGGAAAACCATTTAGTAAAAACCACCCCCAGTTCACCCGACCGAGATTCGGACCTCGATCTCCCCGTCCTCAGCAGTCGAGCTTCAACACGACAAGCGCGTTAGCCAACTACGCCACCGAGGCGGGTACACGACTGTTTGATTCCAAACAGTTTGCAAACAATATTTCCGGGGAAATGTTTCCTAGTGCATACTAGGCTTAAAGGATAATTGAGTGTGTTCAAGTGGATTTAAAGAGCTTCAGGAATGCTTTTATCAAAATAAATACTTTAGTGTGATCATGTTTCTCTTAAAGTAGGCGGCACCCTTGGTTAAAACATACAACTTCACAGTTTTTATATCATGTTAATTAATGATTCTAAGATTAATGATTTAACCAAGTCGGTCGGGGTGTTATTGACACTGAGGCTAACCCCTATCAGTGGTTGAGTTGTCTAACTCGTCCGACTCAAGCTACTTTTGGTTGCCATATAAAGAATGGCTTAGGCTCTAATCCCGGCCGGGTGAGCTGGGGTTGATTTTCAAGATGTAATTTTCGCAATGATTTTCCAATATTTTATCCTAGATAATCCGGGGGTATGTTATCTAAGCTATCCTCCTCACTCATGCTCCTTAAATTAGGTCATATTAAACAGAACCCATTAAAAATCTTCAAACATTTAAAAATACTTTAAAATATTAAATAACGTGTGATACTTAATTTTACAAGTTCATTTAATAGGATCAGCTTGGCCTTATCTTATCAACTACATCAATGTGGAACTTAGAAAGGCAAGCTTGTTACTTATAAGTGCAAATGGACACTACACGCAAGTATAAAAAAGTTTTGATTTATTAGTATTCAAGATTTAAAACCTTAGTAGTTAAACTAAAAGATAAATACTTTCACGATTTTCTGTGAATTCCATGTTGTTGTTCTTTGCTTTCTACCATCCCGCATTACTGACATGTTTACATTAATAGGGCAGGGATGAGGAAGATTGATTTGAGAGGAAATATCCCCACATTTGCATGGAGGGGGACGGTGGGTAGACCAGCGAGATTCTAACCCAACCTTCCCGTCATTGAAAAGTTATACCAGATGCGACTGACGACCTAATCTGTGTGTCCACCGTTGTGGGCCAACCTTAGTATTGAACGTACTACTACTAATACTATTACTATTACTACTATTAATAATAATAATAATGTCCCGGATCAGAGTGTTCCCACGACGCGAGTGAAGTCAACCCTGACGATTACAGCAAGTAATAGATGACAGGAGTCACGGTTGAATCACCAAGGCAGCCCCGTCACAAAAGTTCCGACCTCCAAATACGTCGCAGACAGTCATTGAAAGGGTCGAAGCGACCACATAGTTCACCACAGTGGTTCTGGTTCCGTCCCTGCGATTTAACGTTTCCTGGACATCAGTTTTCGCCGAAAACGGGTTTTAGGGGGGCAACGGGGAGACGTTTGGGTTGGAATAGGAGGAAGGGGAGGCTACTCACATCCAAATCTTCACACTGCCGCATTGCATCACGGGAATGACGAAACACACACGGTAATTTTTTTGTTGGCAAGGAAATAGAGACATGGGGTATTCCCCTCCCCCCCCCCTGCCATATGTCTACACACATCTTGTGCCGGGATGGAGGGGAAGGGGATAGATGTTGCCAAAAAAACACTTGACTCACACGAAACTCTTCCATCTCTTCACCACCACTCCTCCTACCCCTCCCAACTGTCCTTGGACTCAATCGTCCTCCCCCGGGACAACCTTTAGGTTCTTGTGAACCTAGGGCGAGCTACGTCAAGGCCTGAAAGAGGTTACCCGGGGTCAAACACCTACACAGACACAGAAACCAGACCCCAGAGCATCAATTCACTCTCAAGTGAATGGGATCAAACCATATTTCAAAATTACTATCAAATCTCATTGGGAATCGAATCCAAGACCCTAAACCAGTGACTAGGGGTTGTAACCTATACGACGTCCGACAACCTCCACGAGACTTTGGTTCAAATCCTTGTTGAGGTCGAGGACTTAGTCGTTACGGATTCATATCGGATATAATTTTATGCGGACCCACCTCGGTGGCCGCATGGTCTAAGACAGCACTTTCATACTGCCAATGACAGGAAGAATGAGACTCAAATTCCGGTCGGTTGTACTGAAGGTGATTTTTCCAAAATATTTTTCCACTTTTCCTCCACTCAAATGAGGGCACACTTCCTCTATATCCAAACTTCCTCATCCCTAACTCTGTAGAGTAATTAGTACATACGCGTATAATCTGAACAGGTAGTAAGAAGCAGTGCTAAAAAATAAAAATAAATATTTTGAGTTAACCACAAAGCCTGAAAGAATTTTACCCTGTAAAAAAATAAGGGTTGGCATAGATAATGTTTGTTTAAAACACGTGTACTTGAATTGCATAATAAAGTATACTTGTTATCAGGTATATACAGTAGCCCCATGGCCTCTTTGGTGCTGGCTGACAGCTCACAGCTGACAGCTAACGGCTTTGAAATGTTACCAGACCAAATTATGTATCCCTACGCCAAACCATATGACCTGAAAAAACATGTGTTTAGCAGCTGTCACTTCTGACAGTCAAAATATAGGTATATACCTAAATGTTGACTGTCATAAGTCAGCTGTGAGCTGTCAGTCAGCACCAAAGAAGCCATGGCGCTATTGTAGGTAGAATCAATAATTTCTTATCACTGAACTACAGAAAATCGTCAACCTCCTTAGTTGGGCGAAGGCCAGACTTAGGCCATTTAATTGTAACTTTACTTCAATTTTACAAGTTCAATAACTTGGCGGGTACAGAATTGTTTTTACATTTTCTAAACTCCTTGAAGAGAGAAGTGTCTTGATCGTCAAAATAATCAAACTCAAGATTTCGATAAATGTCCACCTTTACTGACCCTCTGAAACAAAAAAGTAGTTTTCACAATGCCGTATATTTTTTCCCTTTGTCTACATCTCGGACTAAAGCTGAATCCATCTTACCGATCCGGCTAAAGCCAGGTGTTTAGGGTTTTAATAAGGCTCCCCAAAGGCATTTTTGGGATTATACATCCAACCCTAAAACAGAGCTTAGTTTATTTAACCAACCCACTAGTTGCCAACGTCTTGGGGGGAAAAGAGAAGAAATTGATTTTTATCGAAAATTGCTTTAGAAAGTTTGGTTAAAGTTCATATCAAAATACTGTTTAGCTTTACAAACAAAATGATGCATCTTATTTTAACTTGGAGGATACTTAACATATGCGTACAATTCCAATTTATACCAAATATCCATTAATGCTTAAAATAAGAAATTACTTATTGCAAAACCGTAGGAATCTAAAAAATAAACACCTTTTATTTTAAATAATATATTATAAAATAAACATTTCTGAGTTATAGGCAAAAAAAATTTTTTTTAATAGATCTTTTGAAATTGGTGGAGTTGCGCATAGTTATGAGCGATCTTAAATTGTGTAATTTTGTGTAATCAATTTGTCGTTTTACTCAGAGGTCAGATACATTTTATTGTAATTTTCTGATTGCCATAATTGTTTTAGAGTAGCTTTTCTCCTTCATCTTTTGTAAATAACACAGTATTATCCTACATAATATGAACATGAAATACATTTACCAGTTTCAGAGCTATATGAGAATTGCTCCATTTTAAGGTAAAGTAGCAAGATAATCTGTGAGATACGCCGTACCATTTAATAAATCAATTTTCTACTTTTAACAAGTTTAGAGTAGTATTTAATTGTCACAGTGTTTCAATACCAGTCCGGGCTGTACGCATATCAACTAACTACGCTAATATGTTCGGGACGAATAAGGTTACGTCTAGATGAAGTTTATATATATTTGAGTGGAGAGGCAGAGATGAAAAATAACTAAGCAAGAATCATTTCTCAGTACACTCGACCAGCATCTGAACCCCAATATCCCAGTCATCGACAATCTAGTCTAGTGACGCCTCAGACCATTCACTCACCATTGTGGGTATTACCTAGTTAATTTCGCGTCATCTGTGGATTTGGACGGGCTCTGAACATCAAATGTTTGAATATCATCCAGATGAACTTAGTGTATCTACTACTTTGGAGTCCAGTGGTGTATCTAGGCCCATATGGCTCCTCTGGTAACTCATAGAAAATACACCAACACCCACGAGGGCAATGAAACAGAAAACAACACGTGAAAAACCATCGCCTAGTGCATCCATTCGAGACTCAAGTCTTGAACTTTCCATAAGTGTAAAGCTAATCTATTGTGAAACTGACACCTTATACCACCGGTACAGCTAGTAATAATATTATTAGAAATTAACAATCTAATGGTTATAACATTTCCTAAATTTGCCATAGTAAAATGATGAATTATATCTTAAACTCCATATTATTATTATTATTATTATTATTATTATTATTAGCACCACGTCTTACTACCCATTCGGGTTATACGCACTTACGCTAATGTGTAATGGTAGGGTGATTGTGAGATGAAATGGAGGACCTACAGTTTAACGTGGAATCCGAACCATGGTGGAGGCCTGGCATTCCCCACATTCACAAGATGTCTTGTCAGAGGTGGAGGAAGGGATTGGTAATCAGATAAATTTGTGCCGGGACTGAGGATTGAACCCCGGTCGCCAGCACAGAAGTCTGACACCTTACCTCTTGACCGCCAGGTCACCGAAACTCCATATCTATAGTAAATGTTTCTAGATTTATCTCCGAACTCTTTTATTCAAATAAAATGTTATTCGAATGATCATTTCTGTTGCTCTGTGCAATAGGAAACGCGCTTATACTGCTGTGTGTGTAATCCGATTACAACGAGTAATACAATTTGAAAATAATACATTTTTTTTTCAACGAATGAGAAATTGAACCCAATCAAATGCTTCACACACATTTGTTTGGGGTGAATACAATTTAAACCAAATTATACTTGAATACTCTATCAGTGGCTTATTATAGACTATCTATCACCAGAACAAACACAACATAGAGACCACAGAACGTTAATCTACCACTTTGTGAATAGAGTACACATCCAATATTAAAGTGATCAATGTTTTGATCCTTGCCTAAAAACATCAGATAGGGATATTAAACGTCCGTGAAGTTGGCCCCCCCACTTTTAAAAATTCATTTTTTTATGATTTCAATCGTTTGTTCCGCAAAAATTTTCGTTTGTTCCGTTTTGATAGGCCCACAAATTATATGTTTACATTAGGGGGGGGGGCAACTTCACGGTAGCCCCCCCACTTGTAAAAATTCAAGTTTTTTTTATCGCAAACGTTTGTTCTTCGTTCTTCGGAACAAACGAAAATTTTTGCGGAACAATCCGGAACAAATGAAGAACAAACTATTGCAATTATAAAAACTTGAATTTTTAAAAGTGGGGTGGGGGGGCCTACCGTGAAGTTGGCCCCTCACTAGTAAACAAAGCGCCACAAGTTCACGTCCCATTTGTGCAAGAACGAATGCGGAACAAACGAAACTTTTTGTGGAACAATCCGGAACAAACGAAGAACAAACGATTGCGATCATAAAAACTTGAATTTTTACAAGTGGGGTGGCTACCATGAAGTTGGCCCCCCCAATGTAAACATATAATTTGTGGGCCTATCAAAACGGAACAATCGAAATTTTTTGCGGAACAATCCGGAACAAACGAAGAACAAACAATTGCAATCATAAAAAATTGAATTTTTAAAAGTGGGGGGAGGGGGGCAACTTCACGGACGTGGATATTAACTACAGCATAGCTCCCGCTGCCGGACTCAGGCATCAACCTTGTCTGATATGCCAGTGCTGAGTAAGGTTGAGATTCGAAACCAAGGCAGGTGCACTGTAGGTAGTTTGACCTACCTGTTTTCCCACGCACCGTCTCCATGAAAGCACGAGTGCATTTTATCTAATTCTACCCTCCTCATCTTCACCCTATAATATTAATTACAATTCGCATATTCCGGACAAACACTCCGATTTTGCTAGGAAGAAACTACTATGACAGTTTTAAGAGGAATAAACCTTTTTTGACAGTTGACTAAAAACATTTTCAGGTATTCAGACGTTAGGTCATTATCGACACAGAAAAATTATACTAATAATACATTAAAATAGTATCCATTTTGATCGCAAAAATAAAATTCTTATTTTCCCTAAAAGATTGTTTCTATTAAAATTTTACTACGGTGAGACGTGGGGCAGATTTTTTTTAAACAATAATTAAGAAGGAAATAATTAATTTTGGATACCTGGATAAATTCTGATCAAAAATACGATTAGTGGTTTTAGGCAGCTACCGGTACAGAACCCGCCTCCCGTAGGCCTGTAAATAGCCTCCCTCATCACTAAGCGAAGACGAACGAGATGTAAATATTGGATATTTGTTAGCGCTTGTTGAGCTCAAATCTACATCTTAATATGTCATGGCAGTGGAATCGTTGTCTATTTCTATCAACTCTGAACCTAAATAAAAACAAGAGAAAGTTGGCACGATCTGAATGTAGGTTTAATGTCACTCCCCGCACACGGCCGGTAGGTAACCTCTCGACAAAACGTGAGCTGACAAAGAGGACTTGACACGTGAAACAGTCATATTATCACAAACAAAATTATGAGGCCAATTAAGTCACGTACAGTAGCTCCATGACTTCTTTGGTGCTGACTGACAGCTCACAGCTGAAAGCTGACAGATTTGAAAAGCTACCAGACCAAATTATGTATCCCTACGCCGAACCATATGATCTGCAAAAACATATGTTTAGCAGCTGTCACTTCTGACAGTCAAAATGAAGGTATATATCTAAATGTTGACTGTCAAAAGTCAGCTGTGAGCTGTCAGTCAGCACCAAAGAAGCCATGCGGCTACTGTATTTACTTCATATACATATATCCAAAGCGTTGGCCGAGAAATTTAAGGCGTTAGACTCGCGTTGTATTTGACCACTGATTATGTTGGAGAGTTAGGGGTTCGAGTCACATTGTGTTTTACTGATCTCCATTGGTGAAACTCACTATGGCTTTATCCATCCTCTATCCATGACAATAAGCTTATTTTTATTCTTAAAGTAATCCCCCCCCCCTCATCGATGAGCACGCTGACAATGGCGTCAATATTGTCTCGTGAGGTTACCCCATGAAGGAGAGAAGGTCAGAGTTAAAATTCCTGCCGATTGAACTAAGGTGTTTTTTTCCTTATGTAGTTTCCCGATATCTCCACGAAAATGCGGGTATATTTATATAAATTCAATCTCTATTCCATCGCTAGCCAATTAATGTAAATACGCCGTCAGCTTGAACGGGTGGTAAGAAGCAGCTCTTAACAAGAGGTCAAAATATCAAAACTAGTTTATCAACCTTTAAAATAATTTCATGGTGATGGCGTCATGAAATCCCCTTTATATTCTTCAGAAGGTTTTCCACCAGGCTAAATCTCTATCGCTGGCGTCATGAAATCCCCTTTATATTCTTCAGAAGGTTTTCCACCAGGCTAAATCTCTATCGCTGGCGTCATGAAATCCCCTTTATATTCTTCAGAAGGTTTTCCACCAGGCTAAATCTCTATCGCTGGCGTCATGAAATCCCCTTTATATTCTTCAGAAGGTTTTCCACCAGGCTAAATCTCTATCGCTGGCGTCATGAAATCCCCTTTATATTCTTCAGAAGGTTTTCCACCAGGCTAAATCTCTATCGCTGGCGTCATGAAATCCCCTTTATATTCTTCAGAAGGTTTTCCACCAGGCTAAATCTCTATCGCTGGCGTCATGAAATCCCCTTTATATTCTTCAGAAGGTTTTCCACCAGGCTAAATCTCTATCGCTGGCGTCATGAAATCCCCTTTATATTCTTCAGGAGGTTTTCCACCAGGCTAAATCTCTATCGCTGGCGTCATGAAATCCCCTTTATATTCTTCAGAAGGTTTTCCACCAGGCTAAATCTCTATCGCTGGCGTCATGAAATCCCCTTTATATTCTTCAGGAGGTTTTCCACCAGGCTAAATCTCTATCGCTGGCGTCATGAAATCCCCTTTATATTCTTCAGAAGGTTTTCCACCAGGCTAAATCTCTATCGCTGGCGTCATGAAATCCCCTTTATATTCTTCAGGAGGTTTTCCACCAGGCTAAATCTCTATCGCTGGCGTCATGAAATCCCCTTTATATTCTTCAGAAGGTTTTCCACCAGGCTAAATCTCTATCGCTGGCGTCATGAAATCCCCTTTATATTCTTCAGGAGGTTTTCCACCAGGCTAAATCTCTATCGCTGGCGTCATGAAATCCCCTTTATATTCTTCAGAAGGTTTTCCACCAGGCTAAATCTCTATCGCTGGCGTCATGAAATCCCCTTTATATTCTTCAGGAGGTTTTCCACCAGGCTAAGTCTCTATCGCCCTTAAAGTAATTTAAGTAGCATCTAATATGCATGATACTTGCAGAATAAAGTAGTAGCCCTCCTAACGTATACTCCAAGGAGAGGAAACTTGGATGTCTGCAAGTCTAGATCATTAATAACTCAAGCAGATTGAGGTCCCTGACAAATTGAAAGAGGGTGTGTGTGTGGATATAGAAAGGAGAGGGCTGGGGAAGTAAGGAGTATTGTAAATCGAAGTAAATCCTATCCTCAAGAGGTTTCGTGCAGAAAAGAGTAAGTGATCGGGGAACGGACGGCGATCGCTGTTTCAGTTTAGCTTTTATTTTGAGAAAATAAGGTGACTACAAACTAAGCTCATGAACTGTAGCTAGACGATGGGTCGAAGCGAGTTTTAGAGCCGCTCATGGCCTGTATTTGAGCAATGGCTGGAAAGGAGCTTTAGGGCTGGCCGTGAGCTGTATTTCGGGTAATGGGTAGAACATAGCTCTAGAGATGTCCGTGAGCTGTATTTTAATAATAATTGGAAAGGAGCTGTATAGCTTCTTGCGAGCATTATCTGAGACGATGAGTTGAAGGGGGATCACGGGTAATACATTTTGACCCCTTGTACCATGTATCTGCACTTTAACTTATTTACAAGCGGTCAAAAAGGTGACTTGGTTGTCTAGGGGTAAGGTGTCAGACTTCTGTGCTGGCGGCCGGGGTTCAATTCTCGGTCCTGGCACAGATTTATCTGATTACCAAACCCTCCCTTCACCTCTGAGAAGACATCTTGTGAATGTGGGGAATGCCAAGCCTCCACCGTGGTTTGGATTCCACGTTAAACTGTAGGTCCTTCATTTCATCTCACAATCCCCCTACCATTACACATTAGCGTAAGTGCATATAACCTGAACGGGTAGTAAGACGCGATGCTAAATATTATTATTATAAATGAAAGTATACATAATATATTTTTAAGGGGAATTTATTATTATTATTATTATTATTATTATTAGCACCGCGTCTTACTGCCCGTTTAGGTTATATGCACTTAAACTAATATATAATGGTAGGGTGATTGTGAGATGAAATGAAGGACCTACAGTTTAACGTAGAATCCGAACCACGGTGGAGGCTTCACATTCCCCACATTCACAAGCTGTGATTAATACACATCTTGTCAGAGGTGAAGGAAGAGTTTGGTTTTAAAGTGAAACATAACTATTATTCCTCCTATGGCAATCCAAATATAATTCTATATTTCTGTAAAGCCTTTTAAAAGTTGAAACTATCATTATAGATTTTAAGAGTTTTTTTTAGACTGTTTAACTTTTGCTCCTTGTTTTAGGGTTGGTGGACTAAAAATATAATTTCATAAAACAATATTTAGGGAAAACTAATTATCTTGCGAATTAATTTTAATTAAAAGGGCAAGCCGTGTAATTATAATGAAAACTTTTAAAACAAACAAAATTCTAGAAAGTTGGATCCATTTATAAATAAAATGTATATACATTATATTTTGCAAGGGATAACACCTACAATGCCTGTCAATTTTACTTTATAATATTTTATTTTATCAATAACATCATTATTAGTATTTTTCTATTTTTTACTGTTGTGTTTCAAAGCACTTAAGGTCTACGTTTCAGCATGAGACTTTTTAGTATTAACTAAAATAATTTTTATATAAAATAAAATAATGGAAAATGGATTACTCAGAAGTGTTTGGAATAGTCTTATATAAAAGTGGAAATACTTTATAAAATGAACAAGATATTATAATTAAATGAAAATACCGAGATTTGAGTTTCCTAACAAAACATAAATATCACAACTACTACTACTAATAATAATAATAATATTTAGAACCACGTCTTACTACCCGTTTGGGTTATACGCATTAAGTACTAATTACTCTAATGGATTAGGACTTGGGAAGGTTGAATTAGAGGAAGTGAACCCGCATTTGCGTGGAGGGAGAGTGGAAAACCGTTTAGGGAAAACCCCTCCCTGTTCACCCGACCGAGATTCGAACCTCGATCTCCCCGTCCTCAGCAGTCGAGCTTCAACACGACAAGCGCGTTAGTCAACTATGCCACCGAGGTGGGTAATATCATTATTCTCTTGTTACCTGCATTGGTGAGATTGTGGACTAAACGTCAAGCTAGTTTAGTCTGCTTCTCCGGTGATTGGGAGGTCAAGGTTTGAACCCCGAAAGGCTGAGTAAAGTTTTTTTTTTCCTAAATTGATTCCCCCTTTCCATCTGAGCAAATTTCTGTAGACCTATACTACCTTTGAAATTACCTTGTTAATTCCTACCTCATTTCTGTAATAGAAAGTAGATATCCTAAAAAGTGGAAGGATTCAGGCGGGAAGAGTAAATCTTATAAACCATAGATTCTATGGTGAGTAGGTGACCTGGCGGTCTAGGGGTAAGGTGTCAGACTTCTATGCTGGCGGCCGGGGTTCAATCCTCGGTCCCGGCACAGATTTATCTGATTACCAAACCCTTCCTTCACCTCTGACAAGACATCTTGTGAATGTGGGGAATGCCAGGCCTCCACCGTGGTTCGGATTCCACGTTAAACTGTAGGTCCTCCATTTCATCTCACAATCACCCTACCATTACACATTAGCGTAAGTGCGTATAACCCGAACGGGTAGTAAGACGCGGGGCTGCTAATAATAATAATAATAATAATAATATAGTGAGTATTTAAATATTATATCATGGTAAGTTGAATTGTCATTTTTAAAACATCTTCTTTGAACTAATTTGTAATCAAATGAATGTGCCGATAAAGTTCATTTGATTTTTAGTATTATATAACTGTAAGGATCTGAACCAGCTAATTATCACTACACGTCTTACTAATTTAACTCTAGAACAGACACAACACCTTGTCCACCAGCCGTCAACTAACAAGTGCGACAGAAAAGAACCGCCCAGAAAATCTACAGGTTTAGACTGTAGTGAAAATTGAACCCTTAAACTCTCAACCCAGTGTATGAGTGAGCTCGGTGTGTCTATAAAAAGTGTATAAACGGCTTAATCCAGGAGGCAAAGAAGGCATGCGAGAAATAGTAAATGTGTTAGAATTTTTTGGAAAAAAATTATTTAGGATTTTGAGAACTAACATTAAATCTGGCGTACGATCTTTCCCGGCATTCTTTGAAAATAATCATTTTAAAAGTTAAGTTTCTCTAAGTAGATCAGCGCTGCCATTAACTGGGACGGCACTTCGCACACCACACACTCCATACATGAGCAAGATACATGTCTAGGATTCAATTTTGGGTGGAAGGGTTAACGTACAAGAGCACTCTTTCATACCTCTAAAAATCGATATAAAAAAAAGTAGTCTTGCGCTTCTTAAACTAACGAATTCATGCCTTATGATTCATTACGTCACAGGCCATGGCCAAAGTTGGCAAAGCTGGCTGCAGCTTACAATACAATAATAATATTTAGCACCGCGTCTTACTACCCGTTCGGGTTATACGCTTTAAGTACTAATTACTCTAATGGATTAGGAATTGGGAAGGTTGAATTAGAGGAAGTGAACCCGCATTTACGTGGATGGAGAGTGGAAAACCATTTAGGAAAAACCACCCCCAGTTCACCCGACCGAGATTCGAACCTCGATCTACCCGTCCTCAGCAGTCGAGCTCAACACGACTAGCGCGTTATAACCAACTACGCCACCGAGGTGGGTCTTACAATATAGAAAAAAAAACATTATTTGAGGTATTTAATGTGCGCTCTCAGAACCGACTTATAAACTAACTTAAACTTGAAACAGATACAACAACCAGCCCCCAGCCGTTAATTCATCACTGTTAAAGGGGAAACCTACATTTCACCAATGGCAAATTTTTCAGCCATGCCAGGAATCGAACCTGGGACCCCTAACCTCAGTAGACAGACACGATATCGACTGAGCTAAGGTGTCGGACTACACACAATATCTGTATGGCCTTATGATACAAGAAGACACCTTACGTTGCATGTAGCATAGATTATAATATTTTTTGGCTAATGTTATACTAATTTACGACTTAGAATTAGCTTATCTTTATATCTTATTTTCTGTTTTGAAAATATTGTCTTACAGACGTCCAGAAATGTCACGTTAATTAAAAAATAGTTTAATATTTTAAAATATGGTTCACGTCAAGAGGCATTTCATTTAATCTTAAGATATTTAAAAAAAAAAGTTGAATCTAGCTTATTTCCACGATGTTTTACGTGAAATGTTAAGCTAAAAAGAGAAAATCTCCTAAATACATTTTGAGTTAGTTTTTTTTGAACCACTACAACTTCCCAAAGTTTAGCCGTTTAACCTGGCAACACCACGTAGAAATACAATTTCAAGATTGATATGGTAGAAGGGGGGGTACAATATCGCGTCCTTCTGATCTACTTGTATGCGCGTATGCTTTTTGCACCACTGATGCTTTTTCTCTATACACCGATGGGACTTAAAACAAGTGTTTACTTCAAACAACCATTCATTTGTTTTACGTCAAAGGAAAAATAAATGTTGAGAAAATCCTTTTTAGATAGCAAGCTTACGCTAAGATCACTTTCCCTTTGATTCAAAATATATGAAGGAAGTATTCATGGGATGAGGGGCAATGGGAGATGCTGCCACCTTCCTGTCTTGTTGCTGATACCCTTAGTTAGTTGGCTGTCAACAATCAACCGGGATATATTCTAAAATAGTCTTACTGTGGTGTTTGCATGTGTCGCAAGTTGTAAGCTTCACTTCAAAGGAGATCCACTAAGTAGATATGGCATAGTCACTTACTTTCGGGGCGGCACGGCGGTTGGAATGGAAAGTATAGTTCCCGCCGCATACACGCTCTGAGTAACTCAAAGTAACTCAGTTCTCTTAGTACGCTCCTCTGATCGAACATTTTAAACCGTGTAAAACATCACAGAAAAAATTAAGTTATCTTAAATACTATTTCTTTTTTGTCATTGAGAAGTGTTTTTTTTTTTGGTATGGCTTTTTCATTTTCTACACCCCGTTCTTTCCCCCAGTGACAGAGTTTTTAGACGGAATGACCACAGGGTTGAAGGACCTAGATTTAATCTTAGTTGGTATACGAAATAGTATATATTATTATTAGCACCGCGTCTTACTACCCGTTCGGGTTATACGCACTTACGCTAATGTGTAATGGTAGTGAGATTGTGAGATGAAATGGAGGACCTACAGTTTAACGTGGAATCCGAACCACGGTGGAGGACTGGCATTCCCCACATTCACAAGATGTCTTGTCAGAGGTGAAGGAAGGGTTTGGTAATAAGATAAATCTGTGCCGGGACCGAGGATTGAACCCCGGCCGCCAGCACAGAAGTTTGACACCTTACCCCTAGACCGCCAGGTCACCGAAATAGTATAGCTATTGATCATTCGCATCAGTGGACACGCGGATTAAACGTCATGTCTATATAGTTTGACCATCCGGCTATGGAGAGATTGGGGTTTGAATACCAGTGGAGTGTACTAAGGATGGATTTTCCCAGTCTTTACCCAACTAAATGTGGATGCGTTTCCTTTAAATTCTATTTTACTCACATCTAGCTCACAAACATAATTAAAACCCTCTTTTTTGGACGGGTAGTAATATGCGGTGGGAAGCAGCCATAAACATATTTTGTATTTAGAGTAATATAGAAGCGTAGGAATTTTTTTTTTGTTGGAGGGTGTAAAGGAGAGTATAAATAGTAAAGGGCTGCTTAGATTATGCGAATGTTTAGCAAATATTTACAAGAAAAGAGGGTCAAGAGACGATATTTTAATCTTTGGGTGCTGCTATAAATTATTTAGAATTATTTTCGTGGTAATTACAGTGTTTAATTAGTACATTTTCGTCAGTAAAATGGGAAGGTGAAAGACTAGCCTCAGATCAAAACAAAAGACCAATCAAAATCAAATATTGTTTTAAAATAACAAATTATTTTTGTAAAGGAGCTATACTAACAATATGTGTTTCAAGAGACACAAGGTCGCAGCAATGCCAAAAGTTCATAGACAAATAAATATGTATATATTAACTTACTCTAGAAGCTACCTGTGGTATATTTTAATGTTAATTAATGGTAGGAATTAAATACTTTAACTGCGATCAATTTTTTTTTAACATTTAGAAACTTGCATATCGCCTCCTCTCACCAAGTTTGAAAATTTATATTGAGCACTTCTTAAAATAAATCATGACATAAGTGGTAGGAAAGGTATAATTGGGGGAGGTGCACTGCCCCGTGAAAATAGTGTTTCCCTCTGGAATAAATTTGCCTCCCTTTAGATTTAGTTCACTTCTCTCATATAGTTTTAAATATGATACGATTAAAAACTAGCTTCAAATAGATTTTAAGGGTATCAAATAAAAATAATTATGAGGTGAGTAGAGCCATAAATATTTTATAAGAGCATCAACATTCTAAACAAAACCTTAGGGAACACCACTTTAATTAAATACTGATTACCAAACCCTTCCTTCACCTCTGACAAGACATCTTGTGAATGTGTGGAATGCCAGGCCATCCACCGTGGTTCGGATTCCACGTTAAACTGTAGGTCCTCCATTTCATCTCACAATCACCCTACCATTACACATTAGCTTTCGGATTCCACGTTAAACTGTAGGTCCTCCATTTCATCTCACAATCACCCTACCATTAAACATTAGCGTAAGTGCGTATAGACCGAACGGGTAGTAAGACGCGGTGCTAATAATAATAATAATAATAATAATAATTAAATACTGGAGGAGTATGATTTAAAAAAACTCTAGGTGAGGACCTATCCAATATTGTCATCCAATTGCCAAACGTTTACCGGAAGAAGGCCCCCGGATTTCTATAGGACAGAAGGAAGCGGGGGAAATCCATCAACATCTATTTTTTGTTACTCAACTCCCCAACCCCCACCAAACAAATAAGGTTCCACTATCATTGCTCCCACCTGGGTATCTATAGATATGATTTATTATTTCTCTATTAAAATTGTAGATTTAAAATTGTGTGCTTTGCTAAAAGGTTTTGTCACCCCTGCCCACATAGTCAAAATTGTACATTTTTCAAATAAAGACATTTCCAACTTGACCAAATGAATTGAAGATTTTAACTCGTATTCATGAGACACATAGGTATGGAAAAGGGTGACATAATATATTATGGCAGTGGAAAGGGATAAGGGGGAAGGATATGGCAGGTTGGGAATGTTAGTGCCCTGCGTACTTAAGCTATTCTTAAAGCCCCGGCTATAGTCAGATTCAGATAGGAAGACAATTTTTTTTTGACAGTTACCAAAGTTACTTTAAACATCCCGGCATAGATTTATCTGCTTGCCAAACCCTTCCTTCACCTCTGACAAGACATCTTGTGAATGTGGGGAATGCCAGGCCTCCACCGTGGTTCGGATTCCACGTTAAACTGTAGGTCCTCCATTTCATCTCACAATCACCCTACCATTACACATTAGCGTAAGTGCGTATAACCCGAATGGGTAGTAAGACGCGGTGCTAATAATAATAATAATAATAATAATAATACTTAAAACAGTTTTGTTATACGTAAAATTGTGGGATCTGCAGCGGTAGTATTTGATAGATATTAAGGATGTCTATGAAATAACACTAATAATATATTAAAATGTTATCAATTTTTACTGCAAATAAATGTGTTTGTATTTTTTTTAAAAGCTCCTCCTACTAAAATTTGAAGTAGACAAGATTGTTTTGTTCGTAAGCTGGAATTCATGATGTTAACTTATAAAACCAAACTTTTCATCCCGAACAAGTAAACCAACTTAACCTATAACATAAGTTACTAATTAATACAAGTCTTCACTACATACTAAGCCCACAAAACTAAGAGCATGAACACATCACAGTATGTATAGCACGCACCTACCTATAACAGTCTGCTCTTAAACTACTGCCCCTGTTTATATTTTCCTAAACTGCAACCAATTAGGGGTTGATAAATAGACACCCTTTTCACCCTACTAATCCTATATTCACGCTTCTTACTTCAAGAAGAAAAGATAAGACTTGAAAAGAAGTTTTGTAATTTATCGGGTTACAAAAATATGGTAATGATAAGGAATAGTAAGACAATAGTGTAAGGATTGATAGTTGAGATATAATGTAGAATTGAGAATATTAAGATGAACAACGTCCAAACAAATTCATTGAATTAAAATATTAGATACAGTTAAAATAATATAAAACACAATTAACACCAAGTATAAACAAATGTTATAGTATATAGTTTTCGAACAATTAAGTAAAAAATGGAAATATATATTCGATATATATTTATTTTAGAAATTTTTAAAGTCATATATTAGTCAACACAGACAAAGCAGAAAATAATATATTTTTTTAAATATTAATTTAAATTTAATCATAGATGACCTTGTCGGACACAGCTGGGAAAATAATTAGATTATTTCTTAAAAATATTAGTAGGATTCATTTTAAAAAGAAACTGTTTAAACTAATTAGGATCCTGTTTCCGCTTTGATTGTGTTTCTGGCTAGTAGACCGTATATCATTACTATTAGCACCGCGTCTTACTACCCGTTCGGATTATACGCACTTACGCTAATGTGTAATAGTAGGGTGATTGTGAGATGAAATGGAGGACCTACAGTTTAACGTGGGATCCGAACCACGGTGGAGGCCTGGCATTCCACACATTACCAAGTTCTGATTAATACACGTCTTGTCAGAGGTGAAGGAAGGGTTTGGTAATCAGATAAATCTGTGCCGGGACTAGGGATTTAGCCCCAGACCCACAGCACAGAATTCCGACACCTTACCCCTAAACGGCCAGGTCACCGAGACCGTATATTGATTTAATAGATTGAACGTTTCCACTTTGAATCGAAGATATATTTTGTAGTACGACCAGATTAATATATTATATACATACTATTATGTTATACACCTTTTTTATTTGATTCAGATATATTCTCATAATAGAACAGCATACAATTGTTCTAAATACGAGTATGTCCAACACCATAGCTCAGTCGGTAGCGTTTCTGTTCATTGAGATAAGAATCCTGTGATTGTACAACATTTTTTATACTATTTAGAGAATTAATAAATTATATCACCTACCTGCAAATTTTAAAAAGAGAAGTTCTAACATGTTTAAATATCATCCTTAATTTAACAATGGCTCCATATTCTTATGATGCCCTCTAAATGTTGATCAGCTATGGCGCTGAAACGTCTCGGAAGATAACAAAAAACCTATCTATGAATTTACACCCGTATGGAATTTCAACTAAACTTATTGGGCTAATTTTAAAGGCCTTACTGATCTTCCGGCATATCTCAAAACCTTCTATGGCCCAAAGCAGTCGCGCTGACAACTAAGCTGACATAGCTGAATTTTTTAATTTATATGTTTCGGGATGATTATAGTAATGAACCCACTTGGCATAGGATTCAAGCTTCCAAAGCCAAGTTGAGGTTTATTTAATAAATTGTGTGGGTAAAAAGTTCCTAAATAATGCACCCTCAATATAAAATTAATGTATGTCGTTTTAATGTGCCCATGTATTGCACCTCTGTATTAAAACTAGAGCTAGGGTTAGATTTTTATTGTTAATTTGTATAGTAATTTGTTCACTGTAGCGTTTACCTATTTTACAGTTGACGCGTTTATTTATATACAGTAGACCCATGGCTTCTTTGGTGCTGACTGACAGTGCACAGCTGACTTCTGACAGTCAACATTTAGATATATACCTTCATTTTTACTGTCAGAAGTGACAGCTGCTAAACACATGTTTTTGCAGATCATCTGGCTTAGCGTAGGGATACATAATTTGGTCTGGTAACTTTTCAAAGCTGTCAGTCAGCACCAAAGAAGCCATGGGGCTACTGTATATATAATTACGTGTTCATTTACCTCGCAAATATGTACTGTCACTTTCGCGATTGAAACAACTTTACGTGAAGCGAAAAATTTTGCCAGGTGGATGAATATTATATTTCCTTATTTAATAATTTTTTTAAAAAAAGATTGTCAGAAATGTCAAATTTGCCGTGCACAGACAATCTTTTGAGTTAACTCTATGTTGGATCTGTTTTTAATTCGAGCTTTGATTAAACCAATCAAAGAAATCGTTGGTCACAGCCAATATTAGAATAATGGGCGTAGAGAGTTGGTTTCAGGGGGTCCGGACACCAAAAGCTTTCATTTTTTACATTTGTGTATTAAAACTTAAATAATATATATATATTTGTTTTTTAATTTAACTATTCGCTTCATCACCAGCTGAGTATTATATTCATTATTTTAATATTCACCAACAAGGTGTATTCTTTATAATTTCATACAAATTTAATACTACCTCTGTCAACATTTCAAGTAACACATTGTTTTTAAGGACACCCAAATAGTATCAGAGAACAAAATACGTTTCTTGGAATGATGTAAATTAGTGGGTCTGAGAAAAATAGTATAATATTTTGTAATATATTGTATTGAGGAATATAGACACTCCCCCCTTCAATTATCCACCCTCCACCATTATATATTTATTGTTATACAAAATATAATATTGACATAATACGTCAACGTTCTAGTGGACACCCCCGAAAAATTAGGCTTCTACACCCTTGATTAGACTAGCTGTCTTAGACTTGACTAGATTAGCTATTCGGATTTTCACTAGCTTTCCGCCCCTTGGAACGAGATGTGCTGTGATCGTAAAAAAAATCTCATTCGAGATTTTTATGAGTGTTTACATTTCATGACGCCCTGAAAGTGGTTTCTGTGATGCCTTCTGGATGTTTGTTTATATCTCGGCCTAGAGTATAAACCATTTTACCGATTGGGCTAAGACCAGGTATTGAGGGTTTTAATAAGGTTCCTTAGAGTGTATTTCGGAATTAATAAGGTTCCCTAGAGTGTATTTTGGAATAAATAAGGTTCCTTAATGCCTAGAGTGTATTTTGGAATAAATAAGGTTCCTTAATGCCTAGAGTGTATTTTGGAATAAATAAGGTTCCTTAATGCCTAGAGTGTATTTTGGAATAAATAAGGTTCCTTAATGCCTAGAGTGTATTTTGGAATAAATAAGGTTCCTTAATGCCTAGAGTGTATTTTGGAATAAATAAGGTTCCTTAATGCCTAGAGTGTATTTTGGAATAAATAAGGTTCCTTAATGCCTAGAGTGTATTTTGGAATAAATAAGGTTCCTTAATGCCTAGAGTGTATTTTGGAATAAATAAGGTTCCTTAATGCCTAGAGTGTATTTTGGAATAAATAAGGTTCCTTAATGCCTAGAGTGTATTTTGGAATAAATAAGGTTCCTTAATGCCTAGAGTGTATTTTGGAATAAATAAGGTTCCTTAATGCCTAGAGTGTATTTTGGAATAAATAAGGTTCCTTAATGCCTAGAGTGTATTTTGGAATAAATAAGGTTCCTTAATGCCTAGAGTGTATTTTGGAATAAATAAGGTTCCTTAATGCCTAGAGTGTATTTTGGAATAAATAAGGTTCCTTAATGCCTAGAGTGTATTTTGGAATAAATAAGGTTCCTTAATGCCTAGAGTGTATTTTGGAATAAATAAGGTTCCTTAATGCCTAGAGTGTATTTTGGAATAAATAAGGTTCCTTAATGCCTAGAGTGTATTTTGGAATAAATAAGGTTCCTTAATGCCTAGAGTGTATTTTGGAATAAATAAGGTTCCTTAATGCCTAGAGTGTATTTTGGAATAAATAAGGTTCCTTAATGCCTAGAGTGTATTTTGGAATAAATAAGGTTCCTTAATGCCTAGAGTGTATTTTGGAATAAATAAGGTTCCTTAATGCCTAGAGTGTATTTTGGAATAAATAAGGTTCCTTAATGCCTAGAGTGTATTTTGGAATAAATAAGGTTCCTTAATGCCTAGAGTGTATTTTGGAATAAATAAGGTTCCTTAATGCCTAGAGTGTATTTTGGAATTAATAAGGTTCCTTAATGCCTAGAGTGTATTTCGGAATTAATAAGGTTCCTTAAGGCCTAGAGTTTATTTTGGAATAAATAAGGTTCCTTAAGGCCTAGAGTGTATTTTGGAATTAATAAGGTTGCTTAATGCCTAGAGTATATTTCGGAATTAATAAGGTTCCTTAAGGCCTAGAGTGTATTTTGGAATAAATAAGGTTCCTTAAGGCCTAGAGTGTATTTTGGAATTAGATAGCCATCCCTAAAATTAAGGGTAGTTTACTTAAGGGTGAAAAGATTAAAAATTCTATTGTTTCGAAATGGGCTCTTTACTATGTTGATTAAAATTCAGATCTAGGCACTGTTTAATATAACAAACAAAATGGCACATCTTATTTTTCCTGAAAAATTATTTAGAGGGTACTTTACAAAAGAGTATATCTCAGATTTTTCTAATGTCCCCGCAATTCTTTGAGATACGAGATAGGTTATTATTGCAAAGTTGTATAACTGATAAAAATAAAATCACTATTTTTTTAAATATATTTTTATAAAACCAATATATAAGAAAACACACTATTTTTAAATGGGGGGTTTAGGAAATGGGTAGTTGTTTTTACTATATTTGGTAGACAGAAATGTCTCTCAATTCTCATTGTTTATGTAACAGTGTATATTATTTCATTTATGCTCTTTGGTAGAATGTGATACTATTTTTTTTACATTATGTTTATGCAAAAATGATTACTATTTCATTTTACATATCTTACAAGTTTTAAGTAAATGTCTCCATTTTGGGTTAAGGGGCGAGAAAGTCTGTGCGGTGCACCGAACAATTTTATACATTCTTAGAAAAACTTGCTATCCAAATATATCAAAATTGATAGTTTGAGCCTGTGTTTCCCAAACAAAAAAAAACTACAAAAACACCATCATGTTCTACTGGCATACTTGAATCTGAGCTGAAAGGTCTCAAGTTGGTATCCAAGCCAAATACAATGAGGTTGGTTTCATCATTTAAAGGACTCTTCGTTCTCTTTCAGCCGATTTTTGGCTAGTTTCTTTTGAGCTGCCTTGCCCGTTATTTACCCCTTCAATTAAATCGTTAATAGCGTTTTTAACAAAGGCATAATTTTATTATATTATTATTATTATTAGCACCACGTCTTACTACCCGTTCGGGTTATACGCACTTGCGCTAATGTGTAATGGTAGGGTGATTGTGAGATGAAATGGAGGACCTACAGTTTAACGTGGAATCCGAACCACGGTGGAGGCATGG